>JAXQQM020060710.1:0-47867 GCA_034641835.2 Pinus albicaulis
TTGGTTGCAGAGATTGTGTTCAAGTATGGGGTTGGTATAGCAAGCTATAAGGATAGACTGTGATAGCCAAAGTGCAATTTTCTTGGCTAAGAACCCTGCTTATCATCCAAAGACAAAGCACATTGATGTTCAATATCACTTTGTTAGAGATATGGTTGAGGCTAAAAGGGTGTTGCTGGTAAAGGTGGACACTTTGAAGAATGTTGCAGATGCATTGACAAAGTCTATGAGCACTCAGAAGTTCTCTTGGTGTAGAGAAACAATGGGTGTTGAAGAATTGGGCCAATGACTAAGCTCTCCTGTGGCCCCCTGTGGAAAGAAAACAACAAGTGGGATAATGTTGGGTATGTGTTATATTCTTTCCACGATTGGCCCCACACGATGTTGCGTTGGGCGTAGCTGGGGGGTCACGAGAGAGCGAGCGAGCCCCATCGGGCTCGGGGCGGCGCCGGCGAGGGCCACGGGCCGTGCGATCTGTTGAGCCTCGGGTGTGCTTTCTTTCATCCTACTTTACCTCATTTTCCTTTGTCCATTGCTATCCTAGACCCAATTGATCAATGAATTTAGTTAAAATTACTTTTAGAATGATTAACATGACCGACTTGCTAAGTTTTATGATTTTTGTCATTGTAATGCATTTTGACCGGAACTAGCTGCAGAATGCAGACATTCCGTAGCTAACCGGCGATTCTGCAGCTGTCTTCATGTTTGGGTATGTTCCAGGTGGCCTCTCAAGAAAAACCGCATATGGGTATATTCCATGTCATGTCTACATTATTCGTTGCTCACCATGAAGGAAGAAACGAATTCTGGATATGGTTTTGGTACGTGGGAACACATTTAAGAAGGAAGACTTCTAATAGGACTGTCTTAGTCCAGATGTCCTTTTCCTTTTTACGCAGCCACTTCAAGAGTCCTAATGTGATTTCGATAAGGAAAGACAATGATCTTGGAATTGTTGCAAGTCTTGTTATGTAAATTTGTTATAAAAACACTTGGGAAACCGAGAGCTAGGCTAGATTTTGTTCCAGATTTTGCTTAGATTTTGTGCTACATTTCTGAAGACGCAGATTGCTCTATTCAAGTTATTTCACCTTTAATGAAGCAGACAGTATTGTTTTGAAAGCGTTGAGTTGATTTGGTGTTAGATTCCGTCTGGTGGTAGAGGGCCCCTGCCTCCTGCATAGTTTTATTTGCGTAATTTAGATAAGTATCCTAGCTGCCTTTACGTTTTTGAAGTTGAATTCGTAGTTGTTTTCATTAGCTACTATAGTTATACTCATTCTAAAAACTCTTCCAAAAGAAGAATCTCTTCCAAAAGATCATGATAATGAATGGGAAATGGCTATAGTATTGTAGGATTTAATTGCAATCTCTTTTGTTCACCATCACAGTTATACTTATGCTAAGTACTCTTCCAAAAGAAGAAATTCTTCCAAAAAAATCCTTATAATGTCTTAAGCATGATTTTGATCTTGAATGTTTCAGTTGTGTGTTTGCACTAAGTACCATAGCTGTTCTTGCTCTTAAAACGCTTTTCCAAAATATCATAATGATGGGTAGGAGATAACTATGATATCTTAGTTTTTAATTGCTTTCAGTCTTTATGTTTGCATTTGCACTGAATTGTACAGTTAGGATTGTTCTAAGAAACTCTTCCAAAATACCAATCATGATGGACAAACAAACTGTATAATTCCATAGAATAATGCATGATAGCCTAGTTAGGATACTCCGGAGTTTAATTGCACTTAATTCATGCTCGGTTATCTTGTTTTAAGTTTGATAATGACTTGGTAGTTCAGCACTGTTTTAGATTAGTGACATCTTAAGTTCAGTTTTAGCTTAACTCATTGCATTTTCACTCCACATTCAGTTGTCATTCACTGCATATTAGATTACTTCAGTTGTTAAACTTAACAAAATAGCCTTCATTATTTACAAACCTCTTCTTGTTCTAAAATCTATAATTGATTCATAACCCTATGAACAGAAGACAATATCATTTCAAGGTCTGAAGTACTTTTGCAACTTCCTTATCATCTCACAAACAAACATTTCCTCAAAAGACTATTTTAAAAATCTATAACCTTTGAGTGAAGTGTAGTGTTATCAAACTAAGTTGCAGAATAGAGTTAGGAACTAGTCTTAAAGTAGAGATCTTATGATGGTATCAATTTTTTACTCCAAATATGCTTCAACAAATCTCTAATCATGGATAAAATGTTGCATAATTATAAGTTAGTTGTTTAACTGTTTAGTTAGGAGAATTTGCATGCTTAGTTGACCATGTCTCAAGCTCTCTCTCAAAATACCTTTGATGAAAGAATTTGACAAGTTGAGTTTATGTTTTGAATCATTTTCTTAAAAGTCATTATCAAGCTTTGTTTCTGTTTAGTCATAGTTTGGATTTTATTTTGTTTCAGTAGTTTCCTTTGCATTCACCACTTGTCATCAACCAATCAAGTTTCACTCTGTTTTAATCATTAGCTTCTTTCCACTAGCTTTCTAGTCATTTTTCCTTGTGAACATAAAACTACCAAAAAGACCAAAAACATCATAAAACACTAAACACAACGCATTAAGAGACAAAACACCTAGGCACATACGGTGCAGTTCACTTCAGCAGTTTACCAACCCTGGTTGACAATTAAATGAACTCAATTTAAGAGACTAGATTGAGACCAAACATTTTGGCGCCGTTGCCGGGGAAGTGAAACTTAGGTAACCTTTGTTTCTTAGCATCCAAAAACAATTATATGCGTAGGGAGAGAGATTCAAGGGGAATATTTATAAGCAGCAGAGGTAGAAGTTTGATTTCTAGAACACCACTTGTTTCATCTAGATCCAGAGCTAGTACACCTTCAACTCAGACCCACATTCCATCCTTTACTGATCCTGGACTTCTAGAAGATCTAAGGTCAGATATCCAATTAGATAAACCTTCCACTTCATCCACTGAACCTTCCTTAAAAAAAGATCTAAAGACTCCTGGTAGGGACACAAATATTTCCACTTCCACAGGAGAGTCAACCATGGCAGAAGGAGGAGGAGGAGGAGTTTTTAATGGAGAACACACACTATTTGGAGGTAGAGGTAGAGGAGAAGGAGGTAGAGGTGCAGATGGAGGAAGAGGTAGAATAGGAAGCTCTTTTGGTTCCCTATAATTGATGAAGAAACCAATACAACCATGAAAAACATTTCACCCTTTGTCCTTCCAAACTTCTATGGACTTAAAACTGAAGATCCTAAAACCTTCTTATTTGAATTTGAAGTGTTGTGTAGAACTTATGACTACTTACAAGATGCTCAAAAACTGAAATTATTTCCTTCAACCTTGAAAGGAGAAGCATTGAAGTGGTTTATGAGTCTGATCAGCAGTTCTATTAGAACATGGGAAGACATGAAACAAGCATTTCTAGAGAGGTATTTGGATTATTGTATGCCGGTTAATCATAAGGAAGAAGTGTTCAAGATGTTACAAAAAGAAGATGAAAATTTGGAAGATTTGTGGGAGAGATTTAATTACAACATCAAAAGAGCAAAAATGGAAAACCTAGATCAAGACACCTTAAAAGCTCTTTTGTTGAAAACAATTAGGGATGAATGGTTGGATATCCTCAACATGATGGGAAAAGGGGATATATCACAGCTCACATTACCTGAAATATCTGAGTTATGTATCAACCTTTCAAGAGGGAAATCTAAACCTGTCAAAGGTCCAAGAGATCCTGCTCTTGCAAGGGCAAGTAAGTCTGCTTCTGGGACAGTAAGTAGATCAGAAATAGGACACATGCTTGATGATTTTAAATCTAACATCTTAGGGAGTCTTAGTGAACAAATAGACACCCTTAAGATACAAAACAAGCAAAAAGCTGAATCTGATGCCTTGGCAATCTTTTGTCCCAAATGTAGAAAGAAACATGCCTTGAGAAAGTGTCCTTTGGATGTAAAAGTTGTAGAGACCTGTGTCATTTGTTCTGAAAAACATGAGACCAAGAATTGTCCTTCTCTTCCTGGTCTCAAAGCTGTCTTTCAGGAGGAAACTCCTACAGATTCCATAGAGTCTCTCAATTTTGTATCTAGAAGGCCTTGGCAGGGACCTCAAACACAAGGATTCCATGATCAAATGTATAATCAACCTCCACCTTGGAATTCTTGGCAGCAACCTTGGCCCCAATTTCAAAATCAATCTCAATCTTGGGCACAAGGAACACAAAGTCCCTATGGAAGATACTCTCCATACTATCAGTATCCACCATCCTATCCACCATACTCACATTTTTACCCTCAAAATCCTCAACAAAATTTTCCTCAAAATCTTCAACAAAATTTTCAACAAAATCCTCAACAACATCATCAGAACCAACCACATCAAAATCAACCACTCCCATTACCATTTCCTCAAAAATCAAATCAATTTCCTGCTCAACCCATACCAAACCCCAATAATAAAAATCCTCAGAACACATATATGATAGAAGGCCAACAGTTTGCAACTTATTTAATTACTCCTCTAGACCTTAGTGATGTTCAACTTAGGTCTGGAAGAATACTTGAAAAGAGGAAACCTTCTGTGATTATAAAAGAACAAGATAACTCGGAGGAAGACTCTCTACGGGTGAATAAAAGTCTTGAGGAAGATACATCCTTTCAAGACCCAAACACTGAAAAATTAAAGCAAAAAGATCCAATAAATTCAACTCATGTATTAGAGCAACCATCTACATCTACTTCTATACCTCCCTTTCCGGAAAGACTACAAATTGATAGAGGTGTAGAAAAGCAAATCATGGTGCCTAATTATGATTTCCTAGATGAGCTGAGAAATGTTTGCATTAAAATTCCATTATTACAAGCCATCAAGGAAATTCCAATTTTAGCAAAAACAATAAAGGAGTTGAGTATGAAGAAAAGAAGAAAAAGAATAAGAGAAACAAAGAAAATTCAACTGGCAGGAAAAATAGCAGACATTATGATGGGCAAGATTTCTATTCCAAAGTATCTTGACCCAGGAAATCCAGTTGTCAAAATTCACATCAATGGAATTGAAATCCAAAACACACTCATTGATTTAGGAGCAGCAATCAATATAATGGGTAGACAAATCATGGATAAACTGAAACTTCCTAATCTTCTCTTTACACCCACACTATTACAATTAGCAGACAGATCTGTGATCAAACCAGATGGGGTAATAGAAGACATTCTAGTGTCCCTAGACTCTTGGGAGTACCCTGTGGATTTCATGATCCTAACTCCTAAGAATAATCTAGGAGGCCATCCTATTATATTAGGAGGACCTTGGTTGGCTACAGCTGATGCTTTTATTAGTTGTAGATCCGGTGATATGTATATCTCTGATGGTAGTTCAACTAAGAAATTCACTTTATATCCTCCAGCTAGGACAATTACAGATTTAGATGACACTCAATGGATAGAGGATGAGGAAGATGTACAACCTCTCTTCACAATTTCAGAAATTAGTGAAGATAATCAAATTCTGAATACTCTAGAAAACTTTGAATCCTCTCCAGAACATAAACATGAATCATTTCAAGAGGGATCCAACATTGAGTTTTTGTCATCAAGGCAGATGTCTCTTCATTCTATGGACAAATTTGGCAGCTCTACAAGTGAAATTTTTCCAGGAAAAACTTTGAACATAAACAAGAACCTAGAAAAATCTCAACAAGAAGAGTTAGTCAAAGTATTACAGAGACATTCTTCCGCATATGCATGGGAATACACTGACATGAAAGGGATAAGTCCCAAGACTTGTACTCATCACATCTATATAGAGGAAAATTGCAAACCAATCAGACAACCTCAAAGACGGATGAATCCAAATCTTAGGGAAATTGTTAAAGAAGAATTGCAAAAATTGTTAAATGTCAATTTCATCTATCCTATTTCAGATAGTCAGTGGGTTTCTCCTTTGGTAATTGTGCCAAAGAAAAATGGAAAATGGAGGGTATGTGTTGACTACCGAGAACTAAACAAAGCTACTCTTAAAGACCATTTTCTCTTACCTTTCATAGATCAAGTATTAGATACATTAGCTGGCAAAAAGTACTTTTCATTCCTAGATGGGTTTAGTGGTTACAATCAAATCCAAGTAGCACTTGAAGATCAAGACAAAACCACATTTACCTGTCCTTGGGGTACCTATGCTTACCAAGTATTGCTATTTGGATTATGCAATGCACCTGCAACATTCCAAAGGGCAGTATTAGGAATTTTTTCAGATCTACTACATGATTGTGTAGAGGTGTACATGGATGATTTCACAGTTTACGGAAACTCATTTGAAGAAGCTTTAGAAAACTTGGAAATTTTTTTAAAGAGATGTCAGGAAGCAAATCTTTCACTTAGTCATGAAAAATGTTTTATGATGTTTACTGAAGGTATTGTTTTAGGGCATCACATTTCAGGGGATGGGATTAGAGTTGATGAGTCTAAAGTTGAAGTCATCTCTAACCTATCCATTCCAAGTTGTCAAAGAGATGTTAGGAGTTTTCTAGGATTTACAAGATATTATCGGAGATTTATAGAAAACTTCACCAGGATAGCATCTCCACTCTTCAAATTATTTACCAAAGATTGTGAATTCAAATGGACTTCTGATTGCCAGTTAGCTTTTGAAACCCTGAAAACCAAAATTTCTGAAGCACCTATATTAAGGGGACCTAACTGGAAGTTACCTTTTCATATCTCCACAGATGCCTCTGATACAGCTCTAGGAGCAGTATTGGGGCAGAAAGACTTGATTCCCTATGCCATCTATTATACCATTAAAAATTTGACTCCTGCAGAGTTAAACTATACTGTAACTGAAAAAGAGTTTTTAGCTGTTGTTCATGCCATAAACAAATTTAGACACTATATAACAGGCTATGAAACTTTTTTTCACACTGATCATTCTGCAATTAGATACTTAATGAACAAATCAATTACTAATGGCAGAGTTGTAAGATGGTTATTTCTCTTACAAGAATTCAATATTACCATTCTAGATAGGCCTGGAAAACAAAACACAGTAGCTGATTTCCTATCTAGACTCCAAAATATCAAAGATGACACTCCAGTTGAAGATCAATTTCCTAATGAATATCTTTTTGCAATTTCTACTCAAACTCCATGGTTTGCTGATATTGCTAATTATTTAGTTTCAGGAAAATTTCCTTCGATAATGAATGCAAGGGATAAAAGAAAAATCATTTATGACAGTGCAAAATATTCATGGGTTGCTAATGAGTTGTACAAGACAGGTCCAGATTTAATCATTAGAAGGTGTGTTCGTGAAGATGAGATGCCTGAGATTCTCAAGGCATGTCATGATGAACCTTGTGGCGGACACTTTGCAGATAAGAGGACAGCCTATAAGATCCTTAATTTAGGATATTATTGGCCATATTTGTTTAAAGATGCTAAAGAGTATGTCAAAAGGTGTGACAGTTGCCAAAGGGTAGGGAAACCTTCTCCTTCAGGTGAGATGCCATTACAACCTCAGGTACATATTAAACCTTTTGAAAAATGGGCTTTGGATTTTGTAGGACCTATTAGTCCTCCATCAAGACAAAAGAGATATATATTAGTTTGCACTGATTATGTTACTAAATGGGTAGAAGCCAAGCCATTGCTTGTTGCTAATGAAGCATCTGTAGTTACTTTTCTTTTTGAGGATATTTTTACTCGTTTTGGTGTCCCAAGGGAAATTGTTACAGATCAAGGAGCTCAATTTACATCAAGGCTAGTGGAGCAAATGATGGAGAGGTACAGAATCAGGCATAGAAAATCTACTCCCTATAATCCACAAGCAAATGGTCAAGTGGAGTCTACCAATAAAGTTATTGAAGGGATCCTAACAAAGACTGTCCATTTACATAGAAAAGATTGGGTGGATAGGCTTCCTGAAGCCTTGTGGGCCTATAGAACTACATGGAGAAACACAACAGGCCATACTCCTTATGACCTTGTTTATGGAAAGCAAGTTTTGTTTCCCATAGAGTTCCAAATTCAAACCTTCAAAATGGCAGTTCAGCTAGGACTTGATTTAATAGATGCACAAAAGCATAGACTGGAGAAAATCAATGAATTGGATGAGATCAGACAAGATTCAGTTTAGAAAACAATTCTAGTCCAACAGCAAAGGGCTAGATGGCATGAAAAGTACATCAAAGAGAAGAAATTCAAGGAAGGTGACTGGGCTCTCTTGTTTGATTCAAAATTCAAGGATTTTCAAGGTAAATTTCAGACACATTGGCTTGGGCCATATGAAGTTGTTGAAATTTTTGATAATGGGGAAGTAAAAATCAGAACTATAGATGAAGAAGAGGTCACTTTTCTTGTGAATGGTTATAGATTGAAGTTGTATCACAAACCACTCTCAAGAGAAGAATTTGTCCAGAAGTTCCAAGAAAGCAGTGATGTGAAGTTAATGAAGAAGAATCTTTCTTCTTCATCAACTTGATTGAATTTTCTGAAGCATTTCTTTTGAAAATAAAAATAAAAATAAAAATAAATAAATAAATAAAAGTATAAACATGAAAACCAATCACTGATTGGCATGTTTATACAGAAAATATAGGGTGAAAATCAGAGTCTCTCTGACACTCTAACTTTTCCATTTTGTTTTTGCAAGCAGCTATTACAAAATCATAAGTTCAGATCCATAGTGCTTATGATCCATCTCATTTCATTTCACTCCATTCACTTATCCATCCATATTCCATTTCATTCATTCATTCATACTCTACTTCATTCCATATTTCATTCATCCCATTCCATACTCCATTCACCTCATTTTCATGTCAAAATTTAAAGTCTGATGTCTTACTGCAAATGAATAATACATGTCATGGATTGCAGGGCATTTCTTATGTTCTTTCACTCCATTTCATAAATTGAATCCATTCCATTTCATCATCCACTTCATACATATCATGTCTCATCATCCATATTCATTCATGCCATATAACATTTCACTTATATTCCAAAAACACTCCATTCCATGATTAAAATGCTCTACAGGTACATTCTGCAGCTTAACAGACATTCTGTAGCTGATCAGACTTTCCGCAGCCAGACAGTCATTCCGCAGCTACAAATCCTAAAGGCACCAATCAACAGACATTAGAATTGCAACAAAATGATCCTGTGTATCCATGAATAAGAAGAATCAAGAAGAATTATGAAGACTCTTCCAAAGGTGAACAAAGAAGACAAAGACTACAAAAATCAAATGAAAAGCAGAGGTAACAAGTTTAGATTATAATGGCATTTCATAAAAGTTTAGCATAGTTTTAGTTATGAATTATTCGAAAAAGTTGTTTTAATTATTTTTATTGATCATGACCAAAATACCCTCCACAAAATTTGGATTAAAATCTCTCATTTCAAATTCTATACCCGACATCATTTAAGTGGTTAAAATGACCGAAGTGTTTGAATTCCTCACGTCACCCAACCAAATCATTCAATGATGATTTTCTTTTCCGTTGTAAAAATCTCCGCCGTCTTTTCAATCATTAATTCGTTTCCTCCACCTCACTCCATTTACTCATTCCGTAACTACTTCCATCACTCCATTCTGTAGCCAGCACTTCATTCCGCAAAATAGAGATATTCCTATCACCGTGAGCAGAGCAAAGGGTATATCAGTTTGAATATCAAAGCCCTATCACCGTGAACAGAGATTAAGCATTATCACTGTAAACGCAGAGGTATAGCAGTGTGGAATTTGAAGTCATTTGTCACCAGGAGACAGAGGTATAGCAGTGAAGAATTTGAAGCCATTTGTTACCGGGAGACAGAGGTATAGCAGTGAGGAGTTTGAAGCCATTGTCACTGTCAACCAGAGGCATATCAGTCCGAAGTTTGAAGCCATTGTCACTATAAAGCAGAGGTATATCATTCCGAAGTTTGAAGCCATTTTCATTAAGAACCTGAGGCATATCAATTCGAAGGTGAAAGTTATTGTTTCCGTGGGTAGAAAGAGTATTAATCTGAACATTGAAGAAGCAATTATGGGTTTCATTGTAAGAACTGAACCAGTGGGTATAAAATACCTAGAAGGCTACCCTCAATGTAAATAAATGTTGCAACAGATAGGATGGCTACAATTTCTTGAGAAGTTTAATGGCTTCCACAAAGAAGTCACTAAAACATTTGCAAGATCATTTCAAGGAGCTGAGGTTGAAGTGGGGGATGTTAAATTCACTGTCACTAAAGTTTTCATTGCAGAAGCTACGGGATTGCTTAGAAATGGAGAGAGATGGTTCAAAAGCAAAGAATTCCATAATTAATCCTGGAAGCAAATTCTAAAATCACCAAGTATGGATATCACTGTGTTTAAGAAAGGAATTCCAAGTTCTGCCTTGAAAAATAAATGGAGAAACATACTGCTTATTCTGAAAAATTTTATTACATGTGAGGGTAGATATGGCACATTTTATGTTTACCACATTAGACTGATAATGCATTTTCTGGGGGAAGACTTAAACCTACCCTATTTCTTGCTTCAAAGTTTGAAAAAGATGGCTTCTTGTGTTCAAAGAAGGGTTCAATTTTTAGATACAACTCTATATCATCATGGCTTGGTTAAAATTTTGATTGAACACCATTTAGCCAAAACAAATGATACTTGGGACAATTTCTTGATAAGAAATCATTTTGAAGAGCCAAAAGAGCCCTCACCTGAACAACAGCCTACAAGGAGAAGCAGAAAATGGAGAGCTTCAAAAATTGAAATTGACAAAACAGTCCAAGAAAGTAGTGAGGAAATAATCTCAGAGAAGTTGACTCAAATCAAGAGACAACTTAAGAAAGAGAAGGTAATCAGGAAATCTGCCACATAGAAAGGAGAGGGATCTTCCCAGCCAAGAAGAAGTCATAGACTAAAGGGGAAACTAAGGAAAACTCAAATCAAACAAACAGGGGTGATAAATATAGAAGATGAGGAAACATCTATTGAAGAAGATGTTGAAGAGGATTTTAATGAAGGAACCCCTGAAATTGACCCTGCTCAGCAAGAATTCTATGACTATGTTGAAACTTTGGAAAGGAAAGCTTCAGAGAGTAGAGAGAGAACCCCTAGTCCTCCACTGTCTGAAATAGATGTGTTAAGAAGGGATAGGTATGAGCTGGAAATACTTAATAGACACATCAAAAATGAGAATGACATTCTGAAGGAACAAGTCAAACTCAAAACTGATATGAACTCAACCTTATCCCTACATATAGACAAAGTGGAAAAGGCTAATTAAAAGTTGAAAAAGAGGAACAAGAAGCTAATCAGGGCACTTATCAACTTAAGGTTCAAACTTGTCATCAGAAAACCCAGAAGATCTCTAGCTTCCAGGCAAAGGAGAAGGAGAGGATTAGATGTTCTTGCAGAAGCCTCTGAGTTTATAGGATAAGTTGCATGAGGACATGCAAGAAGTCAGCAGTGGGGGCATGTTGAGCCTCAATATTGTGCTTTCTTTCATCTTACTTTACCTCATTTTCCTTTTTCCATTGTTATCCTAGACCTAATTGATCAATGAATTTAGTTAAAATTACTTTTAGAATATTTAACATAACTGACTTGCTAAGTTTTGTGATTTTTGTCATTGTAATGCATTTTGACCGGAACTAGCTGCAGAATGTAGACATTCCGTAGCTAACCGGAAATTCTGCAGCTTTCTTCACATTTGGGTATGTTCCAGGTGGCCTCTCAAGAAAAACCGCATATGGGTATATTCCACGTCATGTCTACATTGTTCGTTGCTTACCATGAAGGAAGAAACTAATTCTGGATATGGTTTTGGTACGTGGGAACACATTTAAGAAGGCAGATTTCTAATAGGATTGTCTTAGTCTAGATGTCCTTTTCCCTTTTACGCAGCCACTTCAAGAGTCCTAATGTGATTTCAATAAGGAAAGACAATGATCCTGGAATTGTTGCAAGTCTTGTTATGTAAATTTGTTATAAAAACACTTGGGAAACCGAGAGCTAGGCTAGATTTTGTTCTAGATTTTGCTTAGATTCCGTGCTACATTTCTGAAGACGCAGATTGCTCTGTTCAAGTTATTTCTCCTTTAATGAAGCAGACAGTGTTGATTTGATTTGGAGTTAGATTCCATCTGGTGGTAGAGGGCCCCTGCCTCTTGCACGGTTTTATTTGCGTAATTTAGATAAGTATCCTAGCTGCCTTTACGTTTTTGAAGTTGAATTCGTAGTTGTTTTCATTAGCTACTATAGTTATACTCATTCTAAAAACTCTTCCAAAAGAAAAAGCTCTTCCAAAATATCATGATAATGAATGGTAAATGGCTATAGTATTGTAGGATTTAATTGCAATCTCTTTTGTTCACCATCACAGTTATACTTATGCTAAGTACTCTTCCAAAAAATCCTTATAATGTCTTAAGCATGATTGTGATCTTGAACGTTTCAGTTGTGTTTTTGCACTAAGTACCATAGTTGTTCTTGCCCTTAAAATGCTTTTCCAAAATATCAAAATGATGGGTAGGAGATAGCTATGATATCTTAGTTTTTAATTGCTTTCAGTCTTTATGTTTGCATTTGCACTGAATTGTACAGTTAGGATTGTTCTAAGAAACTCTTCCAAAATACCAATCATGATGGACAAACAGACTGTATAATTCCATAGAATAATGCATGATAGCCTAGTTAGGATACTCCGGAGTTTAATTGCACTTAATTCATGCTCAGTTATTTTGTTTTAAGTTTGATAATGACTTGGTAGTTCAGCACTGTTTTAGATTAGTGACGTATTAAGTTCAGTTTTAGCTTAACTCATTGCATTTTCACTCCACATTCAGTTTTCATCCACTGCATATTAGATTACTTCAGTTGTTAAACTTAACAAAACAGCCTTCATTATTCACAAACCTCTTCTTGTTCCAAATCTATAATTGATTCATAAACATAGGAACAGAAGACAGTATCATTTCAAGGCCTGAGGTACTTCTGCAACTTCTTTACTACTTCATAAACAAAGCCTTTCCTCAAAAGACTACCTTAAAAAGAAATCTATAACTCTTGGGTGAGGTTTAGTGATGATTAACTAAGTTGCAGAATAGAGTTAAGAACTAGTCTTAGAATAAAGATCTTATGATGGTATCAATGTTTTCCTCCAAATATGCTTCAACAAATCTCTAATCATAGATAAAATGTTGCATCATTATAAGTTAGTTGTTTAACTGTTTAGTTAGGAGAATTTGCATACTTAGCTGACCATTTCTCAATCTCTTTCAAAATACCTTTGACAAAAGAATTGGACAAGTTAGATTTATGTTTTAGTTCATTTTCTAGAAGTCATTATCAAGCTTTGTTTCTGTCTAGTCATAGTTTGGATTTTATTTTGTTTCAGTAGTTGCCTTTGCATTCACCACTTGTCATCAACCAATCAAGTTTCACTCTGTTTTAATCATTAGCTTCTTTCCACTAGCTTTCTAGTCATTTTTCCTTGTGAACATAAAACTACCAAAAAGACCAAAAACATCATAAATCATCACAAAAGACCAAAAACATCATAAAACACTACACACAACGCATTAAGAGACAAAACACCTAGGCACATACGGTGCAGTTCACTTCAGCAGTTTACCAACCCTGGTTGACAATTAAATGAACTCAATTTAGGAGACTAGATTGAGACCAAACATGGTTGCTAGTATGTTATCACTCCAAAATTTTCTATGGTTGTTATGTGTATTCAAGAAATATTAGAGGTAACCACAAACCTACTTTTGAGATCAGTATCTAGCCTTCCTAATGCTCATATATGGCTCTCTCTTAATGATTTAACTTTGTTGTTTTAATTGATTTTAGGCTAGTTATGTAAGATTTATTTGGTTTGATTTTGGTTTGTTGGTGGAATTACTGATTTATATGGATAGTTGTCTTTTCTACTTTTCCATTGGGCTATGGAGTCAAAATATCAAGAAAACAAGACATAATCAAGTTCTAAAGGAAGTGTTCACAAGCCAAGGTATTTGAGCAAAATCAGACCTTAAAGGCTGAATGGTGAAACGGTTTCCAATTGGGGATCAAGGAGAACTTAAGGATTCCTTAAACTATATGATGATGGAAAGTGAAAGAGGTAAATAGGGATGGGAGATAAATTAAGGATTATCAAATCCAGATATCAGAAGAAAAAATTAAAATGAATAATAGTTCAAAACAAAGTGTACTTAAACAATTTCTGCAATAATATTCCTGTTATAACATTTAAATTTGGAAAAACATGCAATTTTATGGAATACTTAAGAAAATAACAATGAAGAATTGAAATATGCTTCACTGAAGTAGCTCAACACATTAATCCTGTAATGCAATGCCTTTATTACTTGAACTGTCTATTGACTTGAAAATGGTACAATAAACCCTCATGTATTTAGATCAATTACAACTATAGAAATGTTTAGGAATCCACACTCAATACTTCAAATCACTGAAGTATTTATACAAAAACTAATACAAAATATCCTAAAACTGATTTAGGATTTATTCAAGGGAAATTAAATATCTTCATGCAAGAATATAGAGACACCTATGTAACTAACTGCAAGATGTCCATGTTTATTGGATCTTTGTATTTGGTCTTGGATATTTTGTTGTCTTATCTCTCTGTTGTTGCTTTATACTAGCTGTAATCTGATTTATCTTTTAACTTCTTCTTTTTTTATCTTTACACTCTGTCTTTCATCTACATTTAATTTGTCTGCCTACTCTGTTTACTCTATAACTTTGCCTGCTCTTTTACCTACTTTTACTTTTACTTGTCACAATAAATCACATAGTTTTCCCATGTCTCTTCATCTGGAATTTTGATCTTTACCGTCCTCTTGTAAATCTCATCTGCTTCAGTGTACTTGGTTAATATAGGCTTGTTTACAAAGAGATGATTTAGCTCAAGCTTGAGGTAAAAGAGATTTTTAAAAATATGATAGAGTACTTTTCATGTTGGAATTCCTTTCAAAGAGGAATTGTTGGAATTCTCTTTTGCCACTTCTCTGATCTTCTTTTCATAATCTTCCTACCTCATTAGGCTGTCATTGATAACTAATGGATTAGGTAGACCTTTTTGCCTCAAAACATTAAACTTATTCATAAATTTGTTTACTACTAGCTCCATGGTTTGACACTTATCTTCAAGTTGTATCATCACGTTTCTCTTGGAAATTACCTTTTTTACCTCTAGGATTGTTTCATTTCTGTCACTGATTCCAATTTCTTCTAATTCATGCTTGTTCTTAGAATTGAGAAACCTAATAATCTCAATGGCTTCCTCTGGTTTCATTTCAAGTTCTTCTTTGAATTTTTGAATGGCCTCACTTGCTTCCTTTATCAAATATTTCTGCTGAAAGATAACTTGGACGGATGGCCAAATATCATTACTAGAGTTAATGATATTGGCCCACAGTTGTTTCTTTGCTTGGGCCAAAGGTTTTACCAATGTCAATTCTTTTTCTAACTGTTGGACTCAGTTAGTCAATCTTTTTGATTTCTGTGTGTCAGCCTTATATATCATCTGAGCTAATTTCTTTTCATCTTCTAGAATTTGTGCTAGTTCTTTGATTCTATTAATCTCAGTTGCTTGGATTGACATATCCTTCATTTCTTTAACCAATTTACTTGCCTCATCAGTGGGATGGGCTGCTGCTGTTGCTAGTGTAGTAGTTGTTGTTGCCGAAAATTATTTTGTCAGTGGGATTACTGTAGCAGTTGGGACTATTGTGGCTGCTGAAGTTGATGTTGAGGCTATGGGAATGGCAGTAACAGTAACTTCCTCCATGCTTGTCTTCTTTTCTTGCACTAATTTATCCATTTAATTCTCCATATCCTTCAGTTGAGCTATCAACTAAATGATGAGATTCATCATTTAATATTTTTGACTTCCATTCTCCAAAAATTCTTTAGTTTGTGGATGTTCAGTGGGAGGTAATTTCAGCTGCTTCTTCAATGCAACAATGTTTTCATTCTTATTTTTAATGATCTCTTCAACTGCTTTGACGTTTTTTGTATCATATCCAACCTCCATGACCAATTTTTCAAGTGATTTTATTCTATTATCCTTGGCTTGTGAAGAAGCCTTCTCTATATTTAACTGTGCCCTGATATTCTCTAGACAATTTTGTAGTTTTTTGACACTCATAGCTTTGTTGGTCATAGTAGAATAGATCATTTCTCCTGCTTGTTTATGAAATTCAATTTGATCTATAGGATGTGCATCTTTAGCCATAACTTCAAAGGCTGTTTTCTTGTAGTTTGCTGATGATTTTGGAGCCTGCACCGTTGGCTGCAAAAAGGTCATTTGCATCTTCCTAGTCTTGTAATTAAAGGTTGAAAGTAACATGTTCTGATCACTAGGATTTTATTTCCAATATTGGGAATAAGTCACTGCTTTCAATGCTTCATTCTTCAATTTGATTTATGTATACTTCTCCATTATGTCTTTCTCCTTATCCATTGGTTTGCTTGATGAAGATACCTCTACACTATGTTGCTTCTCAATAATCTGAGCACTTGAGGTTGATGGCTGATGAGTTTCCTCTGAAACAGTGGGAGGTGCATTATCTCTAACAATTAAATCTGTATCAATGATTTCCATTGTGTCAAAAATCTCTTCTTGTTCAATTACTAGATTCAGCTTGGGCTTCTTCTTGTACATTAGTTTGAATTTGGTATCAGTAGTGGTCTCAATAGAATAAGAGCCTTCCTCCCTTGCTCTTTTTGAGTTCTTGTCTTGTGGGGCTAGAGTATTCAGGATTGAACTAATATCAACTGTTTTCTCCACCTCTTGCAAAGTATTTTCCAACCACTCTGATTGGTTGGAATACTTTTCAATCTCTAGTTTTGACTCATGAACAAAAGGAGTCAATTTGAATTTGACACTTAGTTTACTGATGACTCCCAAAGGATCATACTACCATTTGAAACTATCACTGAACTTGAAATCTTGTAAACACCTATCTGGTTGTTGACCAAAATTCCTACTATTGCAAATGAAAGGACCAAACTGGTTCTTAATCTTAAACTAAATTTTGTTATTTGCTGATAGGAAATTAACTTCATCTGAATTTAGGATTTTTTTGATGTATTCTAATTCAATTAACCTCATTGGGAGGTATTTTGGAAGCTTTTATGAAATAAGCTTTCATCCATACACCCTAATTCAGTATGCTTCTGGTACAAATACCAATCTCCTGTTCTACTTTGATCTGTTAACTACAATAATTTCTTTATCTCTTCACTGACCTTAGGTATAATGCTACTGCTTAGAATGCTGACAACTAGATGAAAAAATGAATGAATGAAGTCCTTGTAGCTAAATTATGTGGAATCCTTTCTAATCAAGGATGTCCATAAGACTACAGATTGGGGGTTACCTTCTATGTCTAGTTTTTGGAGGCTAACTGCAAACCTTTCTGATTTGAAATATAGGAACAGATGAAACAAAATTGATGAATACTTAAACACTCCTTCCTCTGGTAATTTAACTAACTTCTCATGGATGGCATCTGATAGGTATTGAGAAAGGTTAAATGTAAAAGCTAGAGGTTGTTCTTGGCAGAATATGCACAAAAAACCTAAGATTGAGGCATCTACATATTCTTCAGTAAAGTATCCCAAAATCCAAGACATCATTGTGACAATATGTTTGGTTCCCTGTGAAAAAAATGAAGCTGAGTATGGAGGATTATTCTTTGGGGTTTCCACTAATGGAGGAAGAAAGGTTTGGAATATTTGAAACCTCTTGGGAAAGTCAAGTTTCAGATATAATTCAGTGAGGATTTCAATAGAAAATGGGGCTTCATCAGGCTTGGGTTAGATCTGTAACATCTGGTTTATGGATTTTGCAGTGATTGTGAAAAAAATCTCTTGACTTGGGGTTACGATGGCTCTTTCATTGGGAAGATAATTAATTTGACAGAGTCTGATGATTTCTGGAAACTAGAAGGTTTGTGGGAACATGTACCTAGGTAGGTTTGAGCTCCAGAGGAGGATATCATCAGCCTGGTCTATGAATTCATCATGGCTCCAGCAGTGGAGCTCTAGCAAAGTTGAAATCAATGACTGTATCACTGATTTTGAAGTCTTTTTATGCTAGAGGGGTGTGTTCAACATAAATTACAGGTGGTTGCAGAGGGTTAACAAAGATTATGCTCTGGGAGGCCATTTAAACTTGTTCATTTATCGGTTTATTACTTTCTTGCTTAAGTAATGGTCTCATGCGTTTAGGAATACCTGTGAAATGGTGTAATTTGGTTTGCGGAAGGGTTTTCTGGTCGTAGCAGGCTTTAACTCCAGTTTTTAAATCTTTAAACTGAGTCGACAAAGGCTTTGATAGAAAAAGGTGTGAATTTGAGTCTGGACTTGATTCAAAATCGGTCGGCAAGGCTTACTTTTCACAATTTTTAACAAAAATAATGAAAAATTGTTTAAGTGCAGGCTTTATTTCTTTTAACCAATGGTAGTTAAACTTATTAGCGGGGGGTTGAATTCAAACAATAGGGTGGTTTCATTTTAATGCACGGATACACGTTGGTGGTTTATCGCATGCGAAAAGGCAGTAAAGTGGTTTCGGGCTATGGAGTGCGATGAAATGTGCGAGTTCCATGTAGCAAATGGGCGTCGGTGCAAAACCACCCATTTCACAACCCCCCAATGGTTTTAAACATCGGGCAGTGGAGAGTGAGAAAGGGCTTAAAAGTGGTTGGATCAGGATTGCACCAATCAGACGGTTGGATGAATTGGCAGATTAGTTGAGGATTGTGATAAGTGGGGTCGAGTATTATGAATGTGAAGGTGTTAATATGTTAGTGGTTAATACTTTAGCGGGGAGTAATATGAGCGGGGTTATAGTAAAGTGGGACCGGGATATATATAAACTATTGGTTATAATACAATAAGGGGTTGGGGAAATATATATGTGGGATATTTAAAATACATTAGAAATAAGTGTTTAAAAGGATTTCGGGGAGGAATTTTGCAGTGGGGCCTAACATACTTTAATTTTTTTTTTAACTATGTAAAAAGTGGGTTTTCATGTGTTAATTGAAAAGGGGAGTTAATAAATGGGAAATTAATTTTCAAAGGGAAATATGTTTTTTAACTAGGGAAATGGGTTTTAGGAAGGGAAAAGGGGTTGAAAATGAGGGGAAAAGGTTAAAATGAAGGGAAATGGATATTTTCAAAAGGAAAGGGATTTTTTACAAGGGAAAATGCCTGCTAAGAATGGAAAGTAGGGCTTTAAGCGAGGGGAAGGGGATTTTAGGGAATATTGGTGATATGAAATGACCAATTGACGCTCTTCATGCCTTGTGAAAGTAATATACCTACCCTTTATATACCCTAAAAAAATTTCCTCATTTATTGGGTGCATTTGAGCTTGCTGACCCTTTATTTTTCTCTTGATAAGTAAACTAATCTACTTCTAACCTTATAACTTCTAATGGCTCAGATTAAACTGATGAGCTCATTTTGTTTCTCTACCTAACTATTGATCTACCAATATTAAATGGTTTGGTCAAATTTTATTCACAAACTATTATTGCTTGAAATTTAAAACATGAATAAATCAATATTAAACTATTTGATCATCATGAATTGTGGAATTTTTGACAAGCTGCACACAATTTTATTTGCAAGAAGTAAACTAAACTGGGAGTAGTGGTATTTGAATGTGCAACACTTTCATGATCTATTTTTGTTTCTTTTGTGGGGTTCATACTTTATATTCTTTTTTTGATCTTTTTCTTTTATTCCTTTGATTTTTCTTTTAGGACTTACCCTCTTTAAATTTTTTAATATGGGAAAACATTTTGCAGAAAGCAAAACTATGTACAATATTACAGGACTTTGACATAGTCAATTCCAAATTATGATCCCTATTATTATAGGACCCTAACAAACCGATTCCTATTTAGAATTAGACATGTCTGCCTCTCCTTTGTCCAATTTCATTTGGTCAATCAGAATATCCATTCTCTAGTTTGCTAGGCTATTCTCCGAAAGACTTATCTCATGCCACAAATCTTCCATCTCACTTGGAATTTGTTCCAAAAACTCTATACAATTCTCACTATCTTCTTCTTTGTCACAAGTCCAATTTCTTGGTGATACTACTTCTTCATTCTTCATCAAAATAAAATTTTGATTCTCCATCTCTGTGATAGCTTTGGATGTCTATCCAACAGTCTTCCTTTCTCCACTTAAGAAATTCAATTTCTCTTTGTCCTTACCAATAACAGGTTCCTCATCATAAGAAATAACTGTCTCATCTCCATTTAAGATACTTCCTTCACTAAGAAAGGAATTTATGAACTCCTACTGTAATAACTCAACTTGATCTTCATCTGAAAGACAATCATCATCATACTTTTCTTGGCAACTTTCAACCTCACTCAAGAAAGTTCCATAGGATGGTTTGTATTCTGAAATACTTGCATTCACATATAACTTGTCAATTTTAAAACCATAGGACCTAATGGTCTCATTTTATGATTCAATCATGAAATTCTCATGTTGTTCCATGTCCTCTCCATGACTCAGAAAATCTTCAATGATCTTCATCTCAACTTCCTCAAGCATAGCATTTGAGTGCTTGATATCCTTTGCTTCTTCTTCTTGCCTTTGGTCATCATCATAAGCCAAACTTTCTTTTCTCTCAGCCCTTAGAATATAATGAAAAGCAACACTTTTCTCCAACTCTGTATGGGAATTTATATGAGACCTAGTTGTCTCATATTCTTTCAGAACGAAATTTAGATTATGCCTATCTTCTTCATCCTTTATGACAATATGAACAAATTGTTCTTCCTCAGTGTTCCACTTGCCTTGAGTACCTCATCCTCCCATTGAGCATTCATCATTTGCTATTTCCTCTTCTGTATCTTATGCCACCTTATCTTTCTTCTCATAATAAAACCACACCTCTGGTCTTCCTCATTCCTCTGTAACAACTTCATCAGTACTTCAAGATGGACTACTATATCAACCTTCTCCCTCTCATATTCTTCGTCACTCATCTGTCTCCATATGGAATTGGATTTGGAATATTCTTTCTTCACTTTGTGGTTGCTTCCTTAACCTCTTATATGACTTTCAATAGTCATCTTCATGAGTTTCTTTCACTCTTTATGAGTTTCATCAAGCATCTGCAGTAACAGTTTCTCCCTGATACAACTTATCTCACCAAGCCTCCTCTGTACTAGGTCTTTTGGCAAGCACTAGTTCACTGTCATGAACCTCCTCGAGTACTTATCTCTGCTCCTTATAGGCTCACATCCACAATGCATTTGCACTTGAGAACACAACTATCCTCTTGTATTTCACAACTAAAATACTAGGTTTTGGACACACTCTTCCTTCTCTCAAAAACCCTTACTGTATTCCTTCATCGCTGCTCTTAAGGTTGTGATAATCTTGCTGAGATGCCTCACTAATTGTTGTTTCCTACATATCAATGATATTAAAAACAAAGACCATTCCCAAGCTTTCAAAAGCTTGTTGCTGCCAAATTTCTATGGCCACTCCCACACTTCATTTTAGCTTCAATCTCTTGACTGAACTTGCCTTTTCCTTCCTTTGTATGCAACTAAACCTCTGTAATATTCCTTTTTCAGAAACATTGGCAAATGACAAGGCAAATCTATTCCAGAGATATACTGCAGGGGCTACCTAGCCCACTATCAGACTCTATATATAGAGTGATTGTGAAAGGACAATATCCCCAATAGGGAAATACAACAAGATTGAGAATCTCTTAAGATAACCCCAACATTGCAGCTACAACAATAACAAATACATCAAATGGAAAATAGCAGTGAATCATATACACATGAAATGCCGGAGAATCCAATGGCCATCACATATTGTGACATAGCAGCAATAAGTATATAGATCTTGACGAGGAATGATCACTCAAGCAAGGCACTAGAAGCCTCAAGAGACCTATATCTGAAAACATGAAATACACTGCTGCATAGATAAAGCCCTAGGCCATGACTGTGCAGTTATAGAGTAGAACTGCTACATAAATAATGAATATACAAATATATGACAATATGAGCTCAAATAAGAAGGGGGAGCAAGATCTCAACCCCTGAAAATACATAACATCAATCCTTTAATAGGATTGGCTGAAATCTAAGCAAAAACACTATAATACAAAAATGTCGGAGTTGCAGTAGCTGCTGCAACTCAAGAGCTAGAAATACATGGATAAGGCTGAAATGTCTGCAAAAACTGATGGATCCTCCTCCAATGGAAATATGAAGTGAAAGGCTGATTCTTTCACCCAAGACTTCTCCTCCAAATGAATGTCAATCCCTCACAACATATAATCACCAATGAGAACGTTGTTTAAGAGAGGGACTGCACTGCCTCTGATGGAATGTGGTTGGCCTAATGCCAAATATGGTGAGATATGTTCAAGAACCACATTTTCTAATATCCCAATGAATATAACCTCTCTCCACTGAAAAACAAGATCTGGATGGTGTGTCAAAACCTCCCCAGCAACACCCAGCAACACTGCACAATATGCGCTGCATAAACTGCGCTAATGTAGATGGATGAAGCTATGGCCTGAATGCCAAAATATGGGGAATGGAGTGCAATCCTTCATGAGCTACTCAATAAAGAGAAGAAATCCTCAACAGGACTCCCTTGTGCTCGAAGGCACTGCAGCTCTGCTGAACAGCAAGAGGCAGCAACAAGTCTCCAAGACTTGGATGTAAAAATGATCAAAGATAATCCCAATGGTTGCCTTGCTCCTATTTTAAACAAGTGAGCCTTCCCTCGATGGGCCCTACTTCAAATTAGGGTTTCCTTCCTCTAGAAGCTTCCCTCCTACGTTGTCCCACTTAGTGCTTTCCAACTCATGCCAACGCAGTATGACTTGGTCAACCTTGGCCAAGCCTTTATGAAAAAACCTCCTTTCACACATGGAGGTGTGAAATCCAGCTCCAATATGATCCTCTTTCATACTTAGAGGATTTTTATTCTCTAATCATGCAAATAATGGGTCCCCTACCCATTTTATTCATCTCCTATCAAAAATTAATGTTCCATAAAAATTTGGAACATTACAGTCCTCCCCTCTCAAAATATTGCTTGCCCTCAAGAAATTGCAAGGATGAACTGAGTTTCATTTTGCCCTTCCGCCTATAGCATCCTTATGTGATGATCTCCTCAAGAAGAGGATTCCATATCAGCAATCAAGTCTCCAAACTGTCCCTCCAATCATATGCAGTCTAGCCTTTGGGTGAACATCCCCAAATAGCTATCATGTAGAAACAACCATCCATGAAGGAAAAAAGAGTTGTCTAAGGGCCTCCTTAAGGCATGAGGTCTGATATATAATGGGATTTATCATCCCCATATGAATATCCCATCCTCAAGCCACCAATCATGAAAAATAAGTTGCCTCCCAACAAGGCAACTCATGGAAAATTTCCCTCTGCCTTGAGCTCCGAAAATGAAGGTGGGCTGAAAATCTGATCATGGAAAGCACTATAACTTGCCCCATGCTGTCCTCTTCCCCACTTATGACAAGTGTGGAGTTTATGTTGATCCTGGGCTGCAAATGTATTGCCCTCAAATGGAAAAATGAAGAGTAATTCCCCAAGAATCTCCCCTCCATCAATGATAATCCAGCTGGCCCAAGACATGTCATTTATGATTAATAGGACAAGATCACCATAGAATTCCCCCATGACATGTTTTTTGTAGGTTATACCATGTGCAGAAAGGTACAAAAAATGTCCCATAGGGTTATAACGCAATCTCACCCATTGTAGCTGCAGAAAATTGCATGGCAAGTATTGTACAAAAATATCACCTCTACTACTGAACAGTAAATAGATGAGTGACCTAGCAATAAAAAATAAAATACATGCCCAAATATAAACAATGGATGGATTTCATCATCATTCTCATGGCCCTCCTCAAGAGAAAGAAAATAGATGGCTGTGGTGGCCATGTCTCCTCTCATGTTCCCATTAGAAAATGTGATGCAGAAAATATGGGAGTCCTCCCTCATCAAGGACACATTCACCCCATGTGTCTCTCCTCTGATCATGTCCTCCATTAAGATAAAAGAAATATCAGCCAAGGAGACCATACTCAGCAATAAAATGAGGCAAGTACTGAAGGTTTCATGTTGTGCGAGGATGTACCAACAGTCTCCCAAGTTGTCAAAGTGCAGTTTCCCAAACTGCTGCTTTGAGAAATGATATGGCAAGTTTATTTTCATCTCATGAATAACAATGTATGTTCTTACATCTGATAATGGATGGTAAGTGGCTGAACATAAATGCTGAAAATACATGGAAGGTAACACTTTCCCAAGGCCATATAAAATATGGTTGTCTCCATCACATAATTTGGCCCAATTTTGCTCATGGAGCAACATGAAAAATCTGCCCCTTTGAAAAGTGTTTCATTGCATCATAATGCAAAGGTAAACACAATACTCTTACCATAGTCTGGAAGTAAGATGATATATGGATCTAAGCATGTGATCCTCCTCCCAAATGACAGCACTTTGAGCTCATGCAAAAATGCTCTTGCCCATGCCAATCTTTGTTCCTTGACATGTTCCTTGTCAAGAACAACTCTGGTGATGCTGCTACAAATATGAAGTTTCTCCCAAGAGGGAAATGCCTCCCAATAAATCCCAGCTAAGGAGTGATCCCTTTGCACTATGAGAGTGCCCTCCTCTACTCCTGTAACACCATCAATCATATGAGAGCAAATCTGCTTGTGCTCTCTCCCATCAATCCCAAGCAACTCAAGTGCTTGCTGCCTCCTCGTGCTCACATCATGTAACTCATATGATGAGGGTATCATGACTGATATATATGTCATATCAGAAATATTTATCCCTTCTCCTTGCTGCCCAATGATGTTAACACCCTGCCACTTCTCCTCTTCTTTGGTACTCCTCCCATGAGGGCTACCATCCTCCCAATCCAATTCTTGATTTTTGCATTTCATGAGAGTTTGAAATGCAACTCCTTGGAGACCCCTTAAGAAAGGCCTCTTTCCCGTGACTTAGTTGGACCCATGAAGATCTAAATGTGATGGAGGTGATGTCTTCTCTCCACCCATGTTCAACAACACTGTTGGTTCCTCCAATGATGTAGCAGTTGTCTCTTCCTCTGGTTTGCAATTTGCTTCATGATTCTCCATGGAGGTGTCATGGTTTTCTTCATCCTCCAAAAGTTTACACTCCCACCTTGAACGCTGAATTAAAATCATGAAATATGTGTGAGACCGAGGGCTCATCTTCTCCTTGAACCCTTTGCATAGCACAGTGCAATCATGAGGCCCTAAAGTGGCCATGTGATTTGATCCTGCAACCTCCTCATATGAAATTCCACCATCCTTAAGATTATTTGCTGAAATAGAAAGTGGAAATTTACTTATACCTTGGTGGATCTTGGGACCTTCTTGTGTGGCTTCAATGTCTTGTCCTCCAATGGCTTCCTCATCATTAGATGTAGAAGGTTGCTCCTCCAAATCTGTAGTAGTGTTGGTGCAATTCTCCTCCCATGGTGGAATGGCTTTCTCTTCCTTTGTCCTCCCTCTATCAAAGGTTTGGATCAACCCTTGAGAAAAGTCTCAAAAGGAACGTACCCTTGAATGGACCAAGATTTTCAACCACCAAACAGAGTTTTTATCCTCCATGTGCAGCGCTGCCGTCACCACTGCTTCTTTCTCCGCCACTGGATGCAGCAATAAAAGTGTCTCCAGCTTCTTCTCCCAAGCTCTAGCTGAAGTAACCCCATCAAATGGAGACAATAGAAGCCTATTGCCTCTGATTTATCCTTTTCCACAGGGCCTTCTCTCCTCCATCTACTGAATAGACTGTGGGAACGTTGTAACTCCCCTGAATGTTGTAGAATGGTGTTTATAGTCACCCAGGTACTTGCATAAGATCTGGAAGCCCATGCATCTGCCATGCTGGTCTTCAAGAGAATACGAAGTGCATGGACCTTCCATTCTTTTAACCACTTTACTGCCTTTTCGCATGTGATAAACCACCAACGTGTATCCTTGCATTAAAATGAAACCACCCTGTTGTTTGAATTCAACCCCGCGCTAATAAGTTTAACTACCATTGGTTAAAAGAAATAAATCCCGACCTTAAACAATTTTTCATTATTTGTGTTAAAAATTTTGAAAAGTAAGCCTTTCCGACCTGTTTTGAATCAAGTCCAAACTCAAATTCACGCCTTTTCCTATCAAAACCTTTATCGACTCAGTTTAAATATTTACAAACTGGAGTTAAAGCCTGTTGCGGCCAGAAAACCCTTCTGCAGACCAAATTACACCATTTCACAGGTATTCCTAAACACATGAGACCATTACTTAAGCAAGAAAGTAATAAATGGATAATTGAACAAGTTTAAATGGCCTCCCAGAGCATAATCTTTGTTAACCCTCTGCAACCACCTGTAATTGATGTTGAACACACCCCTCTAGCATAAAAAGAATTTAAAATCAGTGATACAGTCATTGATTTCAACCTTGCTAGAGCTCCACTACTAGAGCCATGATGAATTCATAGACCAGGCTGATGATATCCTCCTCTGGAGCTCAAACCTACCTAGGTACATGTTCCCACAGACCTTCTAGTTTCTAGAAATCATCAGACTCTATAAAATTAATTATCTTCCCAATGAAAGAGCCATAGTAACCCCAAGTCAAGAGATTTTTTTCACAATCACTGCAAAATCAATAAACCAGATGTTATATATATAACCCAAGCTTGATGAAGCCCCATTGTCTATTGAAATCCTCACCGAATTATATCTGAAACTTGACTTTCCCAAGAGGTGTCAAATATTCCAAACCTTTCTTCCTCCATCAGTGGAAACCCCAAAGAATAATCCTCCATAATCAACTTCATTTTTTTCATAGAGAACCAAACATATTGTCACAATGATGTCTTGGATTTTAGGATACTTTACTGAAGAATATGTAGATGCCTCAATCTTAGGTATTTTGTGCATATTCTGCCAAGGACAGCCTCTAGCTTTTACATTTAAATTTTCTAAATACCTATCAGATGACATCCATGAGAAGTTAGTTAAATTACCAGAGGAAGGAGTGTTTAAGTATTCATCAGTTTTGTATCATTTGTTCCTACATTTCAAATCAGAAAGGTTTGCAGTTAGCCTCCAAAAACTAGACATAGAAGGCAACCCCCAATCTGTAGTCTTTTGGACATCCTTGATTAGAAAGGATTCCACAGAATTTAGCTACAAGGACTTCATTCATTCATTTTTTCATCCAGTTGTCAACATTCTAAGTAGTAGCATTCTACCTAGGGTCAGTGAACAGATAAAGAAAGTATTGTAGTTAATAGATCAAAGTAGAACAGGAGATCGGTATTTGTACCAGAAGCATACTGAATTAGGGTGTATGGATGAAAGATTATTTCATACAAGCTTCCAAAATACCTCCCAATGAGGTTATTTGAATTAGAATACATCAGAAAAATCCTAAATTCAGATGAAGTTAATTTCCTATCAGCAAAGAACAAAATTCAGTTTAAGATTAAGAACCAGTTTGGTCCTTTCATTTGCAATACTAGGAATGTTGGTCAACAACCAGATAGGTGTTTACAAGATTTCAAGTTTAGTGATAGTTTCAAATGGTAGTATGATCCTTTGGGAGTCATCAGTAAACTAAGTGTCAAATTCAAATTGACTCCTTTTGTTCATGAGTCAAAACTGGAGATTGAAAAGTATTCCAACCAATCAGAGTGGTTGGAAAATACTTTGCAAAAGGTGGAAAAACTAGTTGATATTAGGTCAATCCTGAATAATCCAGCCCCACAAGACAGGAACTCAAAAAGATCAAGGGAGATAGGCTCTTATTCTGTTGAGACCACTACTGATACCAAAATCAAACTAATGTACAGGAAGAAGCCCAAGCTGAATCTAGTTATTGACAAGAAGAGATTTTTGACACAATGGAAATCATTGATACAGATTTAATTGTTAGAGATAATGCACCTCCCACTATTTCAGAGGAAACTCATCAGCCATCAACCTCAAGTGCTTAGATTATTGAGAAGCAACAAAGTGTAGAGGTATCTTCATCAAGCAAACCAATGGATAAGGAGAAAGACATAATGGAGAAGTATAGATAAATCAAATTGAAGAATGAAGCATTGAAAGCTGTGACTTATGCCCAATATTGGAAATAAAATCCTAGTGATCAGAAAATGTTACTTTCAGCCTTTAATTACAAGACTAGGAAGATTCAAATGACCTTTTTGCAGCCAACAGTGCAGGCTCCAAAATTATCAGCAAACTACAAGAAAACAACCTTTGAAGTTATGGCTAAAGATGCACATCCTATAGATCAAATTGAATTTCATAAACAAGCAGGAGAAATGATCTATTCTATTATGACCAACAAAGCTATGAGTGTCCAAAAACTACAAAATTATCTAGAGAATATCAGGGCATAGTTAAATATAGAGAAGGCTTCTTCACAAGCCAAGGATAATAGAATAAAATCACTTGAAAAATTGGTCATGGAGGTTTGATATGATACAAATAACATCAAAGAAGTTGAAGAGATTATTAAAAAGAAGAATGCAAACATTGTTGCATTGAACAAGTAGCTAAAATTACCTCCCACTGAACATCCACAAAATAAAGAATTTTTGGAGAATGAAAGTCAAAAATATTAAATGATGAATCTCATCATTCAGTTGACAGCTCAACTAAAGGAGATGGAGAATTAAATGGATAAATTAGTGAAAGAAAATATGACAAGCATGGAGGAAGTTAATGTTACTACCATTCCCATAGCCTCAATATCAACTTCAGTAGCCACAACAGTCCCAACCGCTACAGTAATCCCACTGAAAACAGAATTTTAGGCAACAACAACTACTACACCAGCAACAGCAGCAGCCCATCCCATTGACGAGGCAAGTAAATTGGTTAAAGAAATGAAGGATATGTCAATCCAAGCAACTGAGATTAATAGTATCAAAGAACTAGTAAAAATTCTAGAAGATGAAAAGAAATTAGCTCAGATGATATATAAGGCCGACACACAGAAATCAAACAGATTGACTAACAGAGTCCAACAATTAGAAAAATAATTGACATTGGTAAAACCTTTGACCCAAGCAAAGAAACAACTGTGGGCCAATATCATTAGCTCTATTAATGATATTTGGCCATCCATCCAAGTTATCTTTGAGCATAAATATTTGATAAAGGAAGCAAGTGAGGCCATTCAAAAATTCAAAGAAGAACTTGAAATGAAACCAAAGGAAGCCACTGAGATTATTAAGTTTCTCAATTCTAAGAACAAGCATGAATTAGAAGAAATTGGAATCAGTGACAGAACTGAAACAATCCTAGAGGTAAAAAAGGTAATTTCCAAGAGAAACGTGATGATACAACTTGAAGATAAGTGTCAAACCATGGAGCTAGTAGTAAATAGATTTATGAATAAGTTTGATTTTTTGAGGCAAAAAGGTCTACCTAATCCATTAGTTATCAATGACAGCCTAATGAGGCAGGAAGATTATGAAAAGAAGATCAGAGAAGTGGCAAAAGAGAATTCCAACAATTCCTCTTTGAAAGGAATTCCAACATGCAAAGTACTCTATCAGATTCTTGAAAATCTCTTTTACCTCAAGCTTGAGCTAAATAATCTCTTTTTAAACAAGCCTACATTGACCAAGTACACTGAAGCAGATGAGATTTACAAGAGGACGGTAAAGATCAAAATTCCAGATGAAGAGACATGGGAAAACTATGTGATTTCTTGTGACAAGTAAAAGTAAAAGTAGGTAAAAGAGCAGGCAAAGTTATAGAGTAAACAGAGTAGGTAGACAAAGTAAATGTAGATGAAAGACAGAGTGTAAAGATTAAAAAAAAAAAGTTAAAAGATAAATCAGATTACAGCTAGCGTAAAGCAACAACAGAGAGATAAGACAACAAAATATCCAAGACCAAATAGAAAAATCCAATAAACATGGACATCTTGCAGTTAGTTACATAGGTGTCTCTATATTCTTGCATGAAGATATTTAATTTCCGTTGAATAAATCCTAAATCAGTTTTAGGATATTTTGTATTAGTTTTTGTATAAATACTTCAGTAATTTGAAGTATTGAGTGTGGATTCCTAAACATTTCTATAGTTGTAATTGATCTAAATACATGAGGGTTTATTGTACCATTTTCAAGTCAATAGACAGGACAAGTAATAAAGGCATTGCATTACAGGATTAATGTGTTGAGCTACTTCAGTGAAGAATATTTCAATTCTTCATTGTTATTTTCTTAAGTATTCCATAAAATTGCATGTTTTTCCAAATTTAAATGTTATAACATGAATATTATTGCAGAAATTGTTTAAGTACACTCTGTTCTGAACTATTATTCATTTTAATTTTTTCTTCTGATATCTGGATTTGAGAATCCTTAATTTCTCTCCCATCCCTATTTACCTCTTTCACTTTCCATCATCATCTAGTTTAAGGAATCCTTAACTGCTCCTTGATCCCCAATTGAAAATCGCTTCACCATTCAGCCTTTAAGGTCTGATTTTGCTCAACTACCTTGGCCTATGAACACTTCCTTTAGAACTTGATTATGTCCTGTTTTCTTGATATTTTGACTCCATAGCCCAATGGAAAAGTAGAAAATACAACTATCCATATAAATCAGTAATTCCACCAACAAACCAAAATCAAGCCAAACAAATCTTACATAACTAGCCTAAAATCAATTAAAACAACAAAGTTAAATCATTAAGAGAGAGCCATATCTGAGCATTAGGAAGGCTAGATACTGGTCTCAAAAGTAGGTTTGTGGTTACCTCTAATATTTCTTGAACACACATAACAACCATAGAAAATTTTGGAGTGATAACATACTAGCGACCATACTGGGGAAATCAGTCCTTAGTTTAAATAAACCTTAAAAGAAATCATTTTCCTCATCTTTCACCTTAAGGCCATTTTATGGTTGTTAAAAAAATTATCATTAAAAGTTAAAATTTTGGCTTCCAAAAGTACATACTATACTAGGGCTCATCCTCATCCACAACCTGCTATAATTGTGGATGATCCTGACAAAATTTTAAGAAAAAGATAAAAAAGTAGAAAGTCTAGGAAGTAGTAGTCAATTATTCAAAGAAACTTCACTCCCAAAATAATTATCAAGCTTACGAGACATTCAATTTGATTTATCATTTGAACATTCCTTATTTAGATCCAAATCTGAAAATTTCATCTTTGATATTGTGATAGATCCTAATTTTATTCAATTTATTGAAGAAAAGAAGGAAACTACCCTAGTTGATATAGATAAACAAGTTCTAGAGACCTTTGATAAACTTGATACTTTGACCTCAAACTTGATTAAAGATATTGACAAAGCCTTTTTTCAACAATTAGTTGAGTTAGTTGTCCTAGTCAGTGCTGCTACTCCTAAGCATTCTACCATTCCTACAGAAACTATAAAAATAGATCCATTTAGTTTCACCTCACCCATAATCTTCACTACAGTTCATTCCACAGAACCATTCATCCCCAAGCTTCCTCTTCAACCTAAAGTTGTATTTCCATCTTCTAGTACTCCAAGTACATATTGTTGCATTCAAACTACATCCTCAAGTGTTCCAATGTTAGGTCCCTATATTACTAGTATAGTCCCTTATTGTTGTTAGTGTAACCCCCTTATTGTTATTATTGTACCCATGTAACCCCCATATTGTTATTATTGTGCCCTTAAATTATTATTGTTATGTTGGCTAGGATTACATTGTGGCCCCATGACTCCTATATATAGAAAGGAGGTTTTGTAAGTTGTAGCATCCAAGAATTGTTCATTCATGTAATGTATTGGAGGTTTCCCCCTCGAAGTGGCTTATTTATAAGGTGTTGATATCTCTTTTCTTCTATTTTTGGAGCTGGTTTCACAACATTTGGTATAAAAGCTTTGGATTCTAGGGTTTTGCTGCTCCAAACAGGTCATTGTGGCATGTTCGCTATAATTTTTTTTCTACGTAGGTTCAAAAGCTAAAATATTTAGAGTGCAAATCCGTAATCCTGAGGAACATCGTTGCAAAATTTCAGAGCTTGGTTCGCAATATTTTCGGAGATATGATCTATGGAAGTTAGGTCTTTTTGTAGGCTCCTGAATTTAACCTAAACAGTTCATCGTCGAATTTTCGCTATAAGTTTTTTTCTACGAAGGTTCAAAAGATGAAATTTTTATAGTGTGAAGCTGAAATCCTGAGGAACGGTGTCGCAAAATTTTAGAGACTATTTCGCAACATTTTTGGAGATATGGTCTGTGCAAGTTAGGGCTTTTTCAGGCTCCTGAATTTCATCTCAAAGAGGTGATCGTGGGAAAATCTTCATAACTTTCTCTCTGAGAATCATATTAGAATTTTGTAAAAAGTGGCTATAAGTACACTGATGGTAGTTTCATGTCTATAAATTTCAAAGCCAAAGGAGGAAACATTAACACGTGGCAAGTCGTACAAGTTCGCTCTACTAAACCAGTCCATAATTGGGTCATTGTGGGAGATTGGACCTGTGCTCCTCCATCTAAGAATCAATCCCAGAGTCCAGACACAGCTGTCATTTAAAAACTTTGAGGAGCTGTTACGGGACGAATTTTAGATATTGAGGATCTGTAATTATGAGAGATAATTAATTTTCAATATCGACATTCTTGAAAAGCAGTAAAAGGTGTGTGACTTTTCTTTTCGAATTATAAGTCTTATTTAAGAATCAAAGTTCTGAATTGATTCGTAGCCTGTGTAGAATAGATATAGTATTGGATTCTAAAATGGCTAAGTAATTACAGCACCATTAAATGTGAAGGCTCTACTATGACTCGCGAAGGCGAAGAATGGCACGACGCTATCAAAATTACAGAGAAAGTGCAACAAATTTTGCTCTCACAAAGAGCAACAAAAAATGACATGGAAGTTTTGAAGAAAGTGGAAACTAGAGATGGATGGTTTTGAAGTAAGGTGTGGGATCCCAAGATGGAAGGTTTGAAGAATGGCATGGAAGCTAAGATTGATGACATGGAAGCTAAGATCGATGAGAAAATGGAAAACATGAAAAATGATCTAAAAGCGGACATGGAAGGTTTGACAAATTTGATACAAGAAATGATTCCTAATGGAAAAAAGATAGTAGAAGAAACTCATGATGAGAATAAAATACATGTTAATCATGATTTCATAAACTCTAATGTTGGATTGAAGAACCACCATATTTAAAAGATGGATATGAGGAAGTTTGGCGAAGGGATCTTTCTTTCTGGATACGTGTTACATTTTTTTTGATTAATACAACGCTTTCATCATTAGGTGGACCCAAGTACACCATGTAAGACCAGTTTTACCCCTAGTAAAACTGCTTTCACTATGTTAATTAGGAAGCCCCAAAAGGAATAATTAATTAAACCATAATTTAATTATTATTCCCAGTCATGTTTAACCCAAAAACAAAGAAATTAATAAGATACACCCATAGTTATCTTATTATTTTCTAGGAATAATTATTTAAATAATATTCCTTGTTAAATATGACCAAATCAACCACTATTAATTAAATAAATCATTATTTATTTTATTATATCTCAACCACTTCCTTAAAAGGATAAATAAATCATTTATTTATTTATTCTTCACTAATCAAGGGATTTTGACCCAAGTCAAAGTCCCTTTCCCTCCAACAAATAATAATAAAATATTCCATAGAGGTGGATCTAGATTTGATTAGCATTATTTTAATCATGCACCAAGATCTAGAATGACCCAATATTTTGTTATAAATAGGAGGGTTTTCCCCTTCATTCTTCACCTTTTGTTGCATACTAGATCACTCTGGATCTATACACTCGGTCTCATTTTCTGCCATTGTTGCTCCCATTGAGCTCTACCTTCTACATTGAGTTTTCTACATCTACAAGAGAGAGAAAGCTTAGATCTGAAGTGCTGAGGACTACAAAGAACCCATCCCATTGAGGAGATCTGGATACACCTTCTTGTTTCCTCCCAGGTGCCCTGTAATATAAAAATTCGTTCAAAAATCGTGTTCTTGCCTTGTCTGTTGGATGCATGGAGCAAACTCTTTACTTTACTGCTTAATGTCTTTCTATTTATAGATCTGTTTGTTGCAGCGCTTTAACTACTAATTGCAGATCTGAAGATGTTTTGCAGCCATTATTGTTGTTAGGGATATTAGTTATGCGTAGCTAAAGTGGTTCTTTTTCGTACGCTTCGACAAAGAATTCATACTAACAAATGGCGACTCCACACGGGTTTTAAATTACGACCGCTGTCGTTTTTCCTATTCCTGCATATCCAGCTACTTCGGGCCCTAGGGCTTCTTTTTTAGCTGCTTAGTTTTTCTCTTTTCATGTCATTTTTCTCACATAAAACCCTAAAAACCTAAAATTTCTAACTTCCGTGTGTTTCTGGCCCTATTGCGCAGGTAAGCGACACCAGCCGCACCTGAGACGGCAAATTTTCAGAAAATCTGCCGCCGAAACAGCCGGAACGGGGGGGTCGCACCTTTTGGCCCAAAACCTGCGACCTGGACGCACTTTTCAGCCTGTAACCTGCGACCTCAACCAAAATCAGGTCAGAACCTGCGACCTGCCTTTTTTCCAGCATTTTTTCTGTAATTTTTCTGGGTTCTGCTGCAGCCTCTGCCAAGGTTTTCCAGCCTCTGTCTCAGCCCGCCTTGACCAAGATCTGATCTGTTTTTACTCATCTAAGTGGGAACCCGGCCCCTTAGGGCTTTAGTACCCTCCACTTTTTGTGGAAGAGTTTCAGCTGTTTCAGCCGTCGGTTTCAGAGCTTCAGCCCTTTCTTTTTCCAGATCTGTGACCTCACTTCCAGATCCATCGAAATCAGCCTCTTTTCCTTTCAAATCACCTCTTTTCATTTTGTTTGGACCTCCTCTAAAGGCCTCTGCCTTGCCCCTTCCGGCTTTTTGCTGATTTCCCCTTTTTTCCAGCCACCTTGCCCCTGTCTCTTGGCTGTGATCTGCACCCCTTATCTGCAGCTTTATCCTCCGGATCTCTGTCCCCTTTGACCCTAGATCTGTTGAGCTTCGTTTGTGTGTGTTTACATAGTTTTTCCCTTTCTTTTCAGCATAGTTTTGAGAGACCCACTTTCTTGGGTTTGATAGATGCATATGTAGTTGTTATTTTTCTGTTATTTCAGCATTTTTATTCTGTTCTCTGTAGGTTTATTTTCAGCTACGTTGCACACTTTTTTGCTCTCAACAACGGAAAGGGTTTAAGAATTAAAATTAACGCACACCACACACTGACCTTAAGTGAAGAAGCGCACAGTTAACTGCTTTGGCAAAGACTCACATTATCAAATTGTCTTGCACCTTTTACGCCTTGACATTACTTGATTAAATCGCTACGCTTGTATCGGTTTTCCTTCTTCTGGCTCATCATTCGCCCCAAAGGCTGCACTACGAACCTCTTGACCTTCACCCTGGAGTCTCGGTCGATCGGCACCTTTCAGTCCCCTGTCATCCAGGCTTGTCTCTTCTCCCGGATTCTTTCACTTGGTTCTTCTTTTCCTTCTGGTTCTCCCCCCTGTCACGTCCACTATGTCGAGTCCAGGGCCTAACACTAACGGGAATCCCGGCCCTAATGCCGGGACTACTACTAGCAGAACCACCACAGGACCTACCTCGGCTTCACCCGTGCTCCCCTTCTTGGCAGGCCTCAGCCTCCCCGATTTGGACCGGTTGATAAACGACCCTATACACCATAATGCTAGTTGGCCTACTATGCCGACAAAGCTCCCGTCCGACATCCCAAAGTTTGACGGCCATGCTGGAGAAGATCCTTCAAATCATGTTCGATCTTTCCACATGTGGTGTTCATCGACCTCTATTACCGATGACTCTGTTCGTCTTCGATTGTTCCAACGCACGCTTACAGGCGAAGCTTCCAAGTGGTATGTTGATCAGCCCACTTCCTCCCATACCACCTTTGCAACTCTTGCCCGAGCTTTTTTATCTTACTTCCAGCTTCCCCTTCGTTATGACACTGGTATCGAACTCTTGACTTGTATCCTTCGCCAGGACCTATTTTGCCCAAGAAGGGTCACTTCACCTCTCCTTAAAATCGAATTTCTTCACTTACAACACTTGTACTTGGGGCACCATCTTGCCTCCTTACTTGTCCATGTTTGTGACGATTTTCGTCATGAGTCCCCACCTTGTACTCATGCTTTTATGGTCCCCCATTGGGCCTTTTACTGTGTGGCAGCACCATCGAGTCGCCCTTGTTTAGAGCATCCAAGTTGAGTCATCATCGCATTCATGGAGTCTATCCCGCGCCCCTTTGTACCCCACTATAGCCCTCCATCCTTCATTGCTTGGTCTCTCTCTTGTGTCGCATATTATGACCTTCAGTCCCACTGTCCCCTATCCCTTACGATATTGTGTCAGTCGCTGCCATGTCATTCATGCCCTTTATGCTCTAACAAGGGAAGTCGTCCATTCGCCACTCCATCATTCCCATTTCCACCATCATCATTAGTGTCAGTCTGTCCGTCGCTCTATTGTTCTTCTCTCGTGCCTTAGTTGAGGTTCTCTCATTGCCTCACCTACGGCGGACCTCCTTCTGTCGACCTCAGCACATTTATTCCAGAAGCAAGGTCTAGAGGGCGGTGTACCTTGGTTCCAACTTCCACTTTTGTTCGGTGCCTCGGATCAGGCAGGGGGATTTCTCACTTCCCTTTGACTTGGTTGCTTCTCCAGCTCCTTTCAGCATGATCGAGATTCGTATACTGGACAGTCCAGTGACCCAGCAGCAGCTCTTGTTGATTCCCGGGCGTGTGTGAGATGTCTCAGCCCTCATGAGGGGGTGGCCCTGCAGGTAGCCCCCCACATGCCCGGATGACCTCTTCATTGCAGCCTTTGATGCCGCTCCAGCTTTTGATGATGTTGGCCTTAGCCACTTGCAGCACCTCTATGATTTGCATGTATCAGTCAGATTTTGTGAGCCCTTCCCCATTTACAGGGGGCATTTGGGTTGTATTTATCTCATGTACTCAGATGATATTGCACTAGTCCTGGCTGTTATCCCAGGCACAGCATGTATGTGAGACTCTTCATTGTATTTTTATCTGGCTCTTGATTATGCCAATTGTACTATATGGTTCGGTCACTTGTTCACTGGACACACTATTCTTTTGTACTTTGTCACGGCGGGCATAGGTATGCCTCCCCCGCCGCCTTCAGCACAGGTACCCTCTCATAACAGAGACTTGTTGCACCTGCGAGTCTCGTCCCCTCAGGGTCTAGTCCTTCAGCACACTATCTACCTCACACTTCTCTCTCTGACATCCCCTTTTGTTGTCTGGTGATTGTATTCTTACAACGTACTTCGGTCATACGATTTGCTCCTGACACTCGCACGCTGGGGGGCAATCTGTTACACCATTTTTTGGTCATCTAACCTTTCATCATTAGATGGACCCAAGTACCCCATGTAAGACCAGTTTTACCCCAAGTAAAACTGCTTTCACTATGTTAATTAGGAGACCCCAAAAGGAATAATTAATTAAACCATAATTTAGTGTGACCCGGTCATGTTTAACCCAAAAACAAAGAAATTAATGAGACCACCCATGAGGTTATCTTATTATTTTCTAGGAATAATTATTTGAAAATAATATTCTTATTAAATATGACTAAATCGCCCATAAATAATTAAATAAGTCATTATTTATTTGATTACTACTCAACCACATCCTTAAAATGATAAATCAATCATTTATTTATTATTTACAAATAAAGGGATTTGAACCAAGTCAAATTCCTTTTCCCTCCAACAAATATAATAAAATATTCCATAAAAGTTGGATCTTGATTTGGTTAATAATATTTTAATTATGCACCAATATCTAGACTAACTCAATATTTTGTTATAAATAGAAGGGTTTTTCCATTCATTCATCACCTTTTTTTGCCTAAGATCACTCTGGATCTATACCTCGGTCTCGTACACATGTTGTTGCTCCCATTTGAGCTCCTTCCTACATTGGGTTTTCTACATCTACAAGAGAGAAAAGCTTAGATGCGAAGTGGGGACTAAAGACCCATCCCGTTGAGATTTGGATACCTTACTTGTTTCCTCCCGGTCTTCTGTAATATAAAATTCAGCCAAAATCATGTTCTTGTCTTGTGTGTTGGATGCATGGAGCAAACTCTTTACTTTACTGCTTAATGTCTTTCCATTTATAGATCTGTTTGGTGCAGCATTTTAACTACTAATCGCAGATCTGAAGATGTTTGGCAGCCTCTATTGTTGTTAGGGCTATTAGTTATGCGTAGCTAAAGTGGTTCTTTTTCGTACACTTCGACGAAGAATTCATACTAACACTACAGATGGAGCAATATTTTGATCTCCATAATGTGAAAAACACACAAAAGGTACGCATTGCAACTTTATATTTAGAACAAAATACATTTGTATGGTATCAATGGCTTTGCTCCCGTAAAAAAATTGTCACTTGGTCAATTTTTACGGAGGAAATGATAGCACATTATGAGGATACAAAGAGAAACACCTTCTTTAGCCAATTGATAAATCTCAAACAAAAGGGTTTAGTGGGGGAGCACATTGAGGACTTCCAAAAAATTGAATATAAGGGTAACTGATATTCCAGAGGAACACAGGATTGATCTCTTCATAGGCACTTTAAAGGATAACATCCAACATGAAGTTCGCATTTTGGAACCTGATTCATTAGAGAAGGCATTTAGGTTGGCAAGAAAAGTTGAATGTAAAATTATGGCGACAAGGAAGCCTACCACTCAATTCTATAAAGAAGGAAGTGTTGCTACGCCTAGATTTCCACAACCTTCAAGGTTGACACCACAACAATTGGAAGAAAAAAGAGCAAAAGGGCTTTGCTACAGTTGTGATAGCAAATACACTAAAGGTCATAAGTGTGCTGAGAAGAAATTTTTTTACATAGATTGTGAAGAGGAAGAAGAAAATGAACAAGAAGAGGATATACACCAGGAACCAGCCCCAGAAGAGGAAGAAATGAATCCAACCATATCGTGTAATGCACTGGCAGGAATTACCACTCCTCAAACTCTCAAGATAAAAGGACAAATCAAGAAGAGAAAGGTAATAGTGTTGATTGATTCAGGTAGCACCCATAATTTTGTTCATTGTAAGGTAGCCAAGGAATTAAATTGTTTCCTATACCCAGCACCAGAATGTCAAGTGATGGTTGCAAATGGAGGAACTATAAATTTCTCTGGAAAATGCCATAATATTAAGCTAACCATGGGGGAATATGTATTGACTAGTCCAATGCTTTCCATTCCTATGGAGGTGCTGATGTTGTACTAGGAGTACAATGGTTACAATCTTTGGGGACGGTAGCTTTTAATTTTCAAGAACTTTTCTTGAAATTTTTTTCAGAAGGAAAGGAAGTCGAATTACGGGGTATTGCAGGGAAGCCGGGAAAGATAATAAGCTCTAATGTCATGAAAAATCTTCTAAATAAAGAACAACGAGGCGTAATTGCACAATTATGCTCACTAGAAGTTCCAACATCAAAATCATCTATTTCTGCAGATCTCCAACAAGTCTTGGACAATCATTCCAAAGTGTTTGAAACTCCCAAAGGACTCCCACCTATTCGTGATCATGATCATGCTATTCATTTGATTCCAGGAAGTGTTCCTCCAAACATCAGGCCTTATAGATATCCTTACTTCCAAAAGAGCGAAATTGAACGTATGATTGCAGAAATGTTAGAGGCGGGTATAATTCAACCTAGTCAAACTTCTTTCTCTGCTCCTGTGGTATTGGTACACAAGAAGGATGGATCATGGCGAATGTGTTCAGATTATAGGGAGCTCAATAAGCTCACCATTAAAGACAAATTTCCCATTCCTGTGATTGATGAATTATTGGATGAATTACATGGAGCAATTTATTTTACCAAGTTGGATCTTCGTTCAGGATATCATCAAGTTAGAATGAAGACTGAAGATATTCCAAAAACAGCATTTCTAACTCATGAGGGTCATTATGAATTTTTGGTCATGCCTTTTGGCCTTACCAATGCACCTTCTACATTTCAAAGGTTGATGAATTCCATTTTCAAACCCTTCCTTCGAAAATTTGTGCTAGTATTTTTTGATGATATACTAATCTACAACAGGTCTTGGAAGGATCATGTTCAACATGTTGACAGGGTGCTCAAACTATTGCAGGAGAAACAATTATATCCAAAAACATCCAAATGTTTCTTTGGAGTACAAGAGGTGGAATATCTGGGTCATATTGTATCTCACGAGGGTGTTAAGGTAGACCCTAACAAAATTAAATCCATTAAGGAATGGAAAGTACCCACAATCATAAAGTAGTTGCAAGGATTTCTTGGGTTAACAAGGTATTATCGCAAGTTTATTAAGAATTATGGGAGAATAGCGACACCTCCCAACAACATTGTGAAGGAAGAAGATGCATTTTGTGAATTCATGAAACAACTAAGACCTTTTGAACATCTTAAAGAAGCAATGTGCCTAACCTTTGGTCTTAGCTTCAGCTAGATTTCACAAAAGCCTTATTATGGATTTTGGGATGTCCTCAAGAATCTGGATGGTGTTGTTTAAAATGCAAGAAGGAAGACCCATTGCTTTTGAAAGTCTTCAATAAAGGAAAGTATTTACAAAAGCTATTTATGAAGAAATGTAGCAAACTACGCATGCACTAAAAGTAAGTGAACTTACCTAATGGGAGGGAACACTTAGGTAAAAATGATCATGATGGTATTAAATATTAGTGGTGTTGTTTTAGTGCATGTGATATTGCTAAAATTTCATTCTCATAATGGCTTTTGTATTTACTTTCTTTTATTAAAGCATTACTTCGATGGTCTTCCTTCTTGCATTAAACAACACCAATTCCATTTCCTGAGGCATCACATTCCACAATAAAGGTTTTTGTGAAGTCTGGCATAGCTAAGACCGGTGCTAGGCACATTGCCTCTTTAAGATGTTCAAAGGCCTTAGTTGCTTCAGGAGTCCATGAAAATGCATCTTTCTTCAATAATGTTGTTAGAGGTGCTGCTATTCTCCCATAATTCTTAATATTGCGATAATACCACTGTTAGCAGAAATCCTACATGGCCAACATGGTTGTGGGGACTTTCCATTCCTTAATAGCTTTAATTTTGTTAGGGTCTACCTTAACACCCTCGTGAGATACAATATGACCCAGATATTCCACCTCTTGTACTCCAAAGAAACATTTGGATGTTTTTGCATATAATTGTTTTTCCTACAATAGTTTGAGCACCCTGTCAACATGTTGAACATGATCCTTCCAAGACCTGTTGTAGATTAGTATATCATCAAAAAATACTAGCACAAATTTTCAGGAAGCGTTTCAAGTGGTTCAGTAACCCTTGAGTGGGGAGTGCGTAAGGTCAAAGGCATGAGCCCAAGTCATAATGACCCTGTGAAGTTGAAATGCCAAATTTTGAGACTATCTTAGATCTTCATTCCTAAGCTTTTGATTTATTTATAGGCAGAGGTCAACTTGGCCAAATAAATTACAAAAATAATTTAATCAGTAATTCATCGATCAAAGTAGGGAAATTATCTTTTAATGGTGAGCTGTGACTCATATGTCGATCACATGGGCGCCATGATCCGCCCAGCTCTTATGTACCAATACACGTAATTCAGGAAGAAGTTCTACTAAAGTTTAGATTATGAGACGAGCCTCGACATCTACATCCATGGCATTCCAATTTCACAGACATAAGGATATCTATAAACAGAGTATTTGGAGGCACTGCAGGTAAATGAGTGGCATGATCATGATCACAAAAAGGTGGGAGTCCTTTGGGAGTTTCAAACACCTTGGAATGATTGTCCAAGACTTGTTGGAGATCTGCAGAAATAGATGATTTTGATGTTGGAACTTCTAGTGAGGATAATTGTGCAATTACGCCTCGCTGTTCTTTCTTTAGAAGCTTTGTCATGACATTAGAGCTTATTATATTTCCTGGCTTCCCTGCAATACCCCGTAATTAGACTTCCTTTCCTTCTGAAAAAAATTTCAAGAAAAGTTCTTGAAAATTAAAAGCTACCGTCCCCAAAGATTGTAACCATTGTAATCCTAGTACAACATCAACACCTCCCATAGGAATGGAAAGCATTGGACTATTCAATACATATTCCCCCATGGTTAGCTTGATATTATGGCATTTTCCAGAGAAATTTATAGTTCCTCCATTTTCGACCATCACTTGACATTCTAGTGTTGGGTATAGGAAACAATTCAATTCCTTGGCTACCTTACAAAGAACAAAATTATGGGTACTACCTAAATCAATCAACACTATTACCTTTCTCTTCTTGATATGTCCTTCTATCTTGAGAGTTTAAGGAGTGGTAATTCCTTCCAATGCATTACACGATATGGTCGGACTCATTTCTTCCTCTTCTAGTGTTGGTTCGTGGTGTATGTCCTCTTCTTTTGAAGATTCTTGTTCATTTTCTTCTTCCTCTTCACAATCTATGTAAAATAGTTTCTTCTCAGCACACTTATGACCTTTAGTGTGTTCGCTATCACAACTGTAGCAAATCCCTTTTGCTCTTTTTTCTTCCAATTGTTGCGGTGTCAACCTTGTAGGTTGTGGAAATCTAGGAGTAGCAACACTTCCCTCTTTATAGAAGTAAGTGGTAGGTTTCCTTGTCGCCATAATTTTACATTCAATTTTTCTGGCCAACCTAAATGCCTTCTCCAATGAATCAGGTTCCAAAACGAAAACTTCATGTTGGATGTTATCCTTTAAATTACCTATGAAGAGATCAATCCTGTGTTCCTATGAAATTTCAGTTACCCTTATATTCAATTTTTGGAAGTCCTCAATGTGCTCCCCCACTGAACCCTTTTGTTTAAGATTTATCAATTGGCTAAAGAAGGTGTTGCTCTTTGTATCCTCATCATGTGCAATTATGGGTGAGGTGAAACTAAATGGATCTGTTTTTACAGTTTCTGTAGGAATGGTAGAACGCTTAGGAGTAGCAGCAACTAGGACAGCTAACTCAACTAATTGTTGAAAAAAGGCTTTTCCAATATCTTTAATCAAGTTTGAGGTCAAAGTATCAATTTTATCAAAAGTCTCTAGTGTTGAATTCTTAGTTAAACTGAGAGGGGGGGGTGAATCAGTTTAACACATAAATGAGCTTTTAAAATTTTTTCATCAGCATATTTACAGCTTACTTTTATAACCAACCTTAGTATATGAACAGTCTTAATAAGTTGCAGTAAGTATTAAATTAATGTGACATCAAACTTATTATGAGAGCAACAAACATTAAGTAGATTTGGTAAATCATCTCATCACATAGACAACACAAATAGAGACAGCAGATATAAGTGGAAACCCATAAAGGGAGAAAACCACATCTTATTATTGTTGTGATGCAAAGGCAAGCTCCAACTCCCTCTCACCACTATTTTTCTGTAGGCACTGACCTACAGGAGGCACCAACCTCAATTCTGCAAGCTACAACTTGCAAGGAAGCTCCAACTCCCTTCAATTTTCTGCAGGCACCAACCTACAGGAGGCTCCAACCTCAGTCAGCTACAACTGACAGCTATCAAGCTTCAACTTGATAGGGAAGCTCCAACTTCCTCAATTTATCAAACCAAATGTTTGCTGAATTACCTCAGATATCAGCTCTATTCTGTAGCATCTTTTTCTGCTCTTCTCTTCCTTATCTTCTCTGCCTCAATATTTTACACTCTGCATTCTCTATCTTTACTCTCTCTAACCTCTTGCAGCTTTCTTATTTTCTTCAACTCTCTTTAATTCTGTTGTACACTCTCTTCTTCTCTCACTCTATTTTTGTAACCTTCTCCCCTTGGATATTACCCTATTTTATACAACATAGCTTCATGGTTGTTTGTATTCTACTGGGAATTCGAAATGGATAGCCATGTCTCTTTTCCTTGTGCCTTCTCATCTCTTTTAGCTCACTCAGAAAAAATATATCTGTATCTACTAATTTTAAAATTACAGTTGGAATTTGTTCTCTTCCGGAGACTTGCCAATGCATCACAAACAATATAAAATCAATAACAACATTTACAGTCAAATACAATGAGAATTCCAGCTCAAACCATTCAGTCTTTTGGCTTGCTACGCATTTGTCTTTTCTTTGACTGTGTCTGTCTTTTCTGTGACTGTGTTTTGTCCCTTTCAACTCTGCTAGCTCTCCTGATTTCTGCCATGGTGCAACTGTTGCATATGTGTGACTGTGCAATTTAACTCTCGGCTTTATACAAATAATGAAACGTTTTAATACTTAGAATTCCCTTACGGGCCCACTCGCTGAACTTGTTCTATCTTCCGATGCGATGCATTACTATCCACATATTGGAAATGTGCATGTATCATTTTGTGTATACATATATGTGTCGCGGTGCTCTCCTTTCCTCTTAAACTTTGGAGCAAACCTGTTCTTAGTCTCATCTTTTGGATGGACCCCACATGCCAGATATACTCCACTCAATGAACTTTGACAAACACATTCATCAGCACTTATAATTAAGTTGAAGTCCTCAGGCCCACAATATTACCTTTGCGCTACAGCTTTGAATAGGCACACCTTTCTTCAAACAGGCTCAATCTTGGTTATAATATAACCCAATGCACACCTTAACCTCCAACCTTGGCTTCTATAAGCTTTATTTAGCACCAATATAATGATAGCTCATGGCATTTCTTTGAACGTAACATATCAATATATTATACGTGTTCCGACCCAACGCTGTATGGTATCCTTGACTTTAGGTTTAAACCCAAACACATCCTTATAACAACTCTATGGCACATTGATCATCGGAGGCATTCATTCAAGTCTTTCTTTGGTTATTAATTCTGCCAACACATTCCAATCATAATATATATCAACATACATTACGTTCTCCATTCGAATGTTTACGAAATAGTTGGTAAGCCTTAGACTTCATCAACACCCATTAAAATTATAAACCTCAGGCCCACTTGCTGAACTTTTCTTATTCCCGATGTGATGAATCGCTTCTGAATACTTTCGATTGTGAGAGTTCCGATGCGATTAATCGCGATCGCAACTCTCAGTAGCATGTTCCGATGTCCTGCTTTTACTCTGATGCGATTGACCACTGTTCATTTAAATGTGCCGATGCGATTAGACCAAAACTCAAACCTATAAAGTCACAATTTATATGCCCATCGAGTCTAGAACTCAATTGAAATTGCAATTTGCATTTGCATGTTCTGATATTCTTATGCTTCGATGTGATTGGGTGAGGGTCCCACTAGCTATCAAATCTTCAGAACTCAAACATATATGAATAGTTGTTTAAACCATATCGGGTCCGGAACTTCAATCGCAATCGCAACTTCTATTGTCATGCTTCACGGCCACACTTTTCTCCGATGCGATGTAACATTGTTTACCGGAACTCAAACATATATCAATCGTTGTTTAAACCATATTGGGTCTGGAACTTTAATCGCAATCACAACCTGTTGTTAACCTGTTCTGCTATCAATTTTTCGATGCGATTGGGAAAGGGTCCCACCATATAAGGCTTTGTTACCTTTGGTTCTTTTGATCTCGGGCTCAATAATATGATACATATGCCTTGTATTATACCTTTGGTCCCTTGTCCATAAAGCGCTCCATATAAATTTATATATATATGCTTTGGACCTTTGTGTATAAGGCGCAATATATGTAACGCACTGCATATATATAAGCTTCCGCTTCCGCCTTTATTGTATCCTCCAGCTGGGGTAATGATTCTCGGAATTTGTGTTTATGTATCCTCCAGCTTGGGTAACGATTCTCAGAATTTTATGTAGGGGGGTCCCACACTACATATAATGTTCTCCGTCAATGTTATATTAAGTCTTTGGATCAAACTTAAGCCCAACACAAATATATGTAGTAATATAACCTTTCGGGTTCCATTTCAATGAAGACTATCCCGCCTTCGTTATATACAAATTCATATGAGCTCTGTTAAAAGGTTTATTTCTTATTTCTTCAGCGCTTCAATATATGAAGCCTGCTTCATTCTTATGTTAATTCAACGCTGATCATTTCACTGTTTGATAACGGCTCTGCCTCTGCCTTTGCCTCTGCTGCTCGACCATTTCATCTCTGCCTCTACCTTCGTTGTGCCTCTGCCTCTACTGCTCGACCGTTTCATCTCTTCCTCTGTATTCGCTGCCTCTTCCTCTACCTCTGCTGCTCGACCTCTGCCTCCACTGCTCTCTGTAAATGTTACATGCTATCTTCTGTTGCTGTCCTTTTCCTGTCTCTGTATCTGCTGCCTTCTTTTCCATCAATGACAACATTTCCAACATCTAGAACTTGTTTATCTATATCAACTAGGGTAGTTTCCTTCTTTTCTTCAATAAATTGAATAAAATCAGGTTCTATCACAATCTCAAAGATGAAATTTTCAGATTTGGATCTAAATAAGGAATGTTCAAATGATAAATCAAATTGAATGTCTCGTAAGCTTGATAATTCTTTTGGGAGTGAAGTTTCTTTGAATAATTGACTACTACTTCCTAGCCTTTCTACTTTTTTATCTTTTTCTTAAAATTTTGTCAGGATCATCCACAATTATAGCAGGTTGTGGATGAGGATGAGCCCTGGTATAGTATGTTCTTTTGGAAGCCAAAATTTTAACTTTTAATGATAATTTTTTTAACAACCATAAAATGGCCTTAAGGTGAAAAGATGAGGAAAATGATTTCTTTTAAGGTTTATTTAAACTAAGGACTGATTTCCCCAGTATGGTCGCCAGTATGTTATCACTCCAAAATTTTCTATGGTTGTTATGTGTGTTCAAGAAATATTAGAGGTAACCACAAACCTACTTTTGAGATCAATATCTAGCCTTCCTAATGCTCAGATATGGCTCTCTCTTAATGATTTAACTTTGTTGTTTTAATTGATTTTAGGCTAGTTATGTAAGATTTATTTGGTTTGATTTTGGTTTGTTGGTGGAATTACTGATTTATATGGATAGTTTTCTTTTCTACTTTTCCATTGGGCTATGGAGTCAAAATATCAAGAAAACAGGACATAATCAAGTTCTAAAGGAAGTGTTCACAGGCCAAGGTACTTGAGCAAAATTAGACCTTAAAGGCTGAATGATGAAGCGGTTTTCAATTGGGGATCAAGGAGCAGTTCAGGATTCCTTAAACTAGATGATGATGGAAAGTGAAAGAGGTAAATAGGGATGGGAGGGAAATTAAGGATTCTCAAATCCAGATATCAGAAGAAAAAATTAAAATGAATAATAGTTCAGAACAGAGTGTACTTAAACAATTTCTGCAATAATATTCTTGTTATAACATTAAAATTTGGAAAAACATGCAATTTTATGGAATACTTAAGAAAATAACAATGAAGAATTGAAATATGCTTCACTGAAGTAGCTCAACACATTAATCCTGTAATGCAATGCCTTTATTACTTGTCCTGTCTATTGACTTGAAAATGGTATAATAAACCCTCATGTATTTAGATCAATTACAACTATAGAAATGTTTAGGAATCCACACTCAATACTTCAAATTACTGAAGTATTTATACAAAAACTAATACAAAATATCCTAAAACTGATTTAGGATTTATTCAAGAGAAATTGTTAGTGTGATTCTTTCGTCGTAAAAGATCACTTTAGCTATGCATATCAAGTAGCCCTAACATCAAGTATGGCTGCAAAATATCTTTAAATTTG
>JAXQQM020077361.1:0-148414 GCA_034641835.2 Pinus albicaulis
TTTTAAAAGACGAGAAACGATGTTTTGAAGATATTATATGAAGTAAAACAGTCCATGAAAGTGAAATAGCAGTATGTAGAATAGTAAAGCAACAGATAGAGTACCGACGTCCATTGTTCCAAATACAAATTAAAGTACCCAAAACCCTACAAAAGTGAAGTAAAACAGTCCATGAAAGTGAAGATATTATATGAAGTAAAACAGCCCATGAAAGTGAAGATATTATATGAAGTAAACACCATGAAAGTGAAGATATTATATGAAGTAAAACAAGCCCATGAAAGTGAAGATATTATATGAAGTAAAACAAATTCATGAAAGTGAAATAGCAAGATGTAGAATAGTAAAGCAACAAACGTATAGAGTACCGACGTCCATTGTTCCAAATACAAATTAAAGTACCCAAAACCCTACAATGCTGAAGTGGGAAGTAAAACAGTCCATGAAATTGAAATAGCAGTATGTAGAATAGTAAAGCAACAGATAGAGTACCGACGTCCATTGTTCCAAATACAAATTAAAGTACCCAATACCCTACAATAGTGAAGTAAAACAGTCCATGAAAATGAAATAGCAGTATATGAAGTAAAACAGTCCATGAAAGTGAAATAGCAGTATGTAGAATAGTAAAGCAACAGATAGAGTACCGACGTCCATTGTTCCAAATACAAATTAAAGTACCCAAAACCCTGCAACAGAGAAAAAAGCTAATCATAATCATGTGAGGAGTGTGATATGTCCAAAATATAAAAAGACCATCAGACCATATCAATAAACCAGCAACATAGACCAGCATCGCTAGTTTTGAAGGCAGAGTGATAAACATTAATCATATTTTTTTTTCACAAGAGAAAAAACGATGTTTTGAATATATTATATGAAGTAAAATAGTCCATGAAATCATTACATTTTCACATCTGAAGATTGGAACCCAAATATACATCCATAAAAGTGGAAGTCCCACCCCAGACAGTGATAGAAAAATACCCCATGTCACATACAGGGACTTGATATAAAACCCAGTAACGGTATACATGGAGATTATCGACAATCTGAGAAAGCATCCAAATATGCCCGAGGCATCTATAAGAAAGTGAAATAGCAGTATGTAGAATAGTAAAGCAACAGATAGAGTACCGACGTCCATTGTTCCAAATACAAATTAAAGTACCCAAAATCCCGCAACAGAGAAAAACGCTAATCATGTGAGGAGTGTTATATGTCCAAAATATAAAAAGACCATCAGACCATATCAATAAACTAGCAACATAGACCAGCATCGCTAGTTTTGAAGGCAGAGTGATAAACATTAATCATTTTTTTTTTCACAAGAGAAAAACGATGTTTTCAATATATTGTATGAAGTAAAACAGTCCATGAAGTCATTACATTTTCACATCTTAAGATTGGAACCCAAATATCCATCCAGAAAAGTGGAAGTCCCACCCCAGCCAATGATAGAAAAATACCCCATGTCACATACATCGACTTGATATAAAACCCAGTAACGGTCCACATGGAGATTATCGACAATCTGAGAAAGCATCCAAATATGCCCAAGGCATCTATAAGAAAGTGAAATAGCAGTATGTAGAATAGTAAAGCAACAAATAGAGTACGTACCGACGTCCATTGTTCCAAATAAAAATTAAAGTACCCAAAATCCTTGAACAGAGAAAAACGCTAATCATGTGAGGAGTGTGATATGTCCAAAATATAAAAAGACCATCAGACCATATCAATAAACCAGCAACATAGACCAGCATCGCTAGTTTTGAAGGCATAATGATAAACATTAATCATTTTTTTCAGAAGAGAAAAAACGCTATTTTGAATATATTATATGAAGTAAAACAGTCCATGAAGTCATTACATTTTCACATCTGAAGATTGGAACCCAAATATCCATCCAGAAAAGTGGAAGTCCCACCCTAGACAATGATAGAAAAATACCCCATGTCACATACATGGACATGATATAAAATCCAGTAACGGTCCACATGGAGATTATCGACAATCTGAGAAAGCATTCAAATATGCCCGAGGCATCTATAAGAAAGTGAAATAGTAGTATGTAGAACAATAAAGCAACAGATAGAGTACCGACGTCCATTGTTCTAAATACAAATTAAAGTACCCAAAATCCTTGAACAGATCAAGAAAAACGCTAATCATGTGAGAATTCTAAGTAAAGTTAATCTATTAACATTGCGAATAAAATTACACCGAAGTCAAAAACATTGCCTGGCCATACTCATGGAAAATTTTTCATCAAAAAATCAAAAAATTAAGAAGACTGCCCTCATACGGGGAAACCAATCTTGAACGTTTAATTTACAGAATTCAAAAATATTACTTAAAGGTCCAGCACAGTAAAATAAACTAAAAGCAGCCCAATTAACTGGGCCTGCTAAGCAAGAAAAACAAATCAACCAAACTAATCCTCCGCTGGTTCCTCCACGATTCGGCACGATCCTTCGGAAGGTCCAGGATCGCTAGGTGCTACCTCCACATGCATGCCACGACTCCCCTCCTGAAGGCCCGAATGCTGGCCGGCTTTTTCCGAGCTCAGACCCGCCGGACGGGTGCATTCTTCCTCCGTTTGGGCCTCCTCGCGGAAGACCACAGTGACTACAGCTGTGATTCGCGAGCGGTTGAGAGTGCAATCAAAGGAAAATTGCGCAGTGCGCGTCGTGGGAGAAGGTGAACTAGCGGTGGGGAAGCCAGGAGCAGGGGAATCCATACGGTGGCCAGATGCTACAAGCCGACCCCGCCCACTCCTAGTATTTGGATATCGACCTAAGTAATAGTCACTGGACTGGCCGGAAGTCATCTCTGTTGAGGTGCTGGAGGGAGCGCGCCGGGATTGACCTCTAGTGCTCCCCCTCCAGCAACGCATCCTATGACGCACCCGAGGCATGGGTGCAATCTCAGGCGCAGGCGCAGTGGGCACAAGAGACGAAGAAGCAGAATTCCAATTAACAGAGGAAGATAGACAGAGACAGAACCGAGAGAAATGGAAATATGCAGCAAAGTCTAGGCAGAAGTTCCGCTGGCCACTTCTCTTTATAGTCACAGTTACCAGACAGTGTAATCCAGCAACCGGCTTGTCTGAAAAACCATGGCTAAACACCATTTTTTATGTCGACCCGTCTGCAATGCAATCAAAGGACGGCCGTCATAATGAATCTCTGATCATTAATAATGAGAGCCGAAGGCCGGATCAAATTGGAGCGTGCGGAATCGCTCAGAGGAGTGGAGGTCCGATCTTGAACTGTGTTAAAAATTAATTAATGTAGATTTGATGTGAAAACTTAATTGAACAACGTTAAATGTTAATGCGAATGATATGAAATCGCCATATCCATGTCCCATAACCTTAAACGCCATCGAATGCACCCGCAGCCGGGAGCAGGGCAAGTTTTTATTGAGGACACGTGGCAAAAATTGATTGGAGCGGATCTTTGTTTGGGCCGCTCGCGCAGTGGAAATCCAGACCCGTAAAATATTAGGGCGAATTTGATAAGAAATTCACGTCACAAAATTGGCCGACGTCAGCAGGCTATTTTGGAACGCGAATTTGGTTTGAATTATGGTTTATCGCCATTTGAAGTCCGGCGGGCTCGACTTTTGAACAATTTTCTTATAAAATTTGTGTTGGTTTTCTTTGATAATACACATATTAAAATCCCGCTTAATAAAGAGACAAAATTGTTGTGCTTTCGGAACCCGTGGTTAAGCCCTCTACCAAAACCACTAGCGGAATCACAAAAGCGAGTTGCCCATATCGCACCGCTTTTGCGGAGTAGGCGGTATTTCCTATTCGCGAGCGATTCCATAGGGAATGCGACACGTGGCGAAGTGACCCCGGAAAACAACCGTTTAACCCACGCCATCGCACGTTAAAGCCCGACGTTGGAAGCCGAGCGAAATTGCCAAGAGACGTTGATTTGGAGAAGGGCCATCGGACGGTGGTCGCACGTTGAACTTGCCCGGAGGTTAACTAAGGTGTGCGGAGGATAGCCAGGTACGATACGAGTGTTTGATTGGTTATTGATATATATAGGTGGGGTCGGAGTATAATGAAATTGTTTAATTAAACGATTGGCGGATAATTAGCATAAGTCTGGAGGGTGATTGTTGTAAGGCTGGGTGGTGAAATATAGAGCCGAAAGTTCACTACAAGTTATTTATTTAAAAAGAAACGTTGAGTATAAATACAAAGTGTTGAAAGTTAAACATTGGTTATAAGGATTGGAGATAATATAAAGTCGGGAATATAAATTAAAGTCCAACCATTGTGGATAGTATTTATTTATCAAATTCTACGAATTTGATAAATAAAACCGAAGAAAGAAGAAGTCAATTAAGACTCAGGCTGGAGGAAAAGAACGGGGTACACCAAGGGAAAATGCTGACAGAGCGATTGTAGACACACCAGCTCTCCTTGGGGGTCCAATTTCAGTTTTGTTGCGTCACACGATGATCTCTCTTCTCCGGCATTTACTTGTATTGAAGATCACTATTCTAGGAATAAGGAGTTATTTTCTCCAAAAATAACCCTAGCCAAACATTGACAATGCATCAAGGATATCTTTCTATGCTTCATAAGCACATTTGTTCTACTTCTAAATCATGTCTTGGAAGTGGTTGTTGTGCTCGAAATTATTCACCAGTTGATTTCATACCAAAGTCTTTTTCACATTTTCAACATCCAATACATGAAAAAGATAATGGTTTAAAACAACCTAAATATTTGAAATTTTGCAAGAATTGTCTGGCACACTTTGAATATAAATTTTGAAGTCAAGTGCATGATGCTGTATAGGATCAAGTGTCATTTTGAATACCAAATGTTTCACAAAAAACTTCTCAACATGCTACCCTGCAGGAAGGATTAAATGACAATATTGCATCAACTATTTCCATAATAAAAGTGCACCTCGGCCATAAGACTAAACAACTACAAATGTTGTAGATCTAACAAGACCACACAATCAAATGTATTCCACAAGGCCAATACCGTATGAAAAATGAAAAGGAGTTTGCAACCAAAAATACCTTAGGCAACTAATTCAATTAGATACACCAAACCATCAGCAAAAAGGAAAACCAGCCTACTCAAAAGGCAAGCGTTTACCTCCTTTAACAAAATTTTGAGTTCCGAAACAAGGGCCTTTATCGTCTTGTCAATGCCCCTAGTAATTTGAATGGGGTTTGCACCTGCTGCAACAACCTAAACAAAAAGGTTTCATTTCAAATTATTTTCCACAAATTTAAGATACAACCATTGTCAGCTTTGTATTTCCTAACAAGCTCATAAATTTTGACAAAAGAACCAAAATTTTTTAATACCTGATAGCAATTTTTTCACTCAAAAACTATCTTAGACTCAATAATCCCAACCCAAAACTAAAAAACCAAACACCATAAGACCCTACAAAAATGAATAGATGATCTTAATCCAATACTATCGACAAAAAGTTACCTTTACACCCTCACTTATTAAACCCTGTGCTGTTGAATTTTAACTTCAACTGCTGCAGCAGAAGGACGGATGCAGCAGCAACATTTTTTTTTGGAGGTTGCTCGCATGCCATCCAGAAATTTAATTCAGCATTTAAAATTCCTGCAAGTTTTTTTTGTAGACGGCCACAGCCATATTTCTGTACAGGATTGTATTTAAACACAATAGCCAGCATTAACGCAATTCACCAACCAGAAATTAAACAAACAGAAATTTACCCGACAGTTTTGTAAATTCAAAAGGAGGACACGTGGAGCATTAATATTGGATCGCATGAAATTGAAGGGAATCCGAAAACCTGAAAACCGGACCCGAATTTTTTATAGGGCACATTGGATTGAGAATTCGAGTTAAAATTAGGCAGACGTCAGCATCCCATTTTGGAACGCGAATTTGGTTTGAAATTCAATCTATTTAGACTTTTGAAGTCCGACGGAAAGGGTTCTTTAATGTTTTGATAGCTTAATATATACATATGTTATATATATATCATATGTGAAATGAAAGGTGGGCCATAGAATTTAGTTTTAATTTTATTTTTTTTAAAAGAGGGTTTATTATAATATGTTTTATATGTTCCGGCATATAAAAATAAAAAGGTCGAAAAAGCTTGGTAGTTTTTTTTATAGACAATACGTAAATTTTTTATTACATAGCAGTGTGTAAAAAGTGAAAAACTGAGTGTAACTTTTTAAGTGTGTATGCACAGCAGTGCGAAAGGGAAAAACACAGCAGAGTGTTTTAGAGACAGAGTATGTTTGTTTTGAACAGACAGTGAGTTGGTTTTATGCACTGCGTTTTGTAGCAGTCATAATTTTGTAATCCCTTTCAGTGAGGAAGTAGTGTAATAGTTTTTTTTTGAGTTATTGAAGGGAATAGAAGTTTGTTTTCAAAGTATTGAAACTCTGTCTCCTGTCAAAGAAATTTTTATTTTCTGTGTGTTAGAGGAAGGGAGATTTATGGGTGGTTCTTATGAATCAACCAACCATTCAGAACATGCTCATCAATCCAAACTATAAGTATTATGTGACAATATTCAAGCAGGCACTCAATCGGATTTCTGAAGCTATGTTAGAGAAACCCTAAACTCTCACTGAAAATAGGTGAAATGTGGCAACACTCAGAGATTGACATGTGCCAATTGGTACAAGTGGTAGACAATTGGCATGCTCAAACAACGAGGTGATGCAGGAATGACATGAGGGAGAAAATATCAGAAAAGCCCCAAATCTGGAGAACTAAAGCTCATCACCAACCTGAGATTGACAACTTTACATGATGTAACCTATGAAATTGTAAATGGAGAAATCATAGTAACAATAAAGTAACCTATGTAAAAATAAATTCGGATTCATCCTGGGAGTGGTAATGGGAGAAATCATAGTGAACAACAGGAAACATGCATAGTTGCTTACAATCAAATAGATGAAAAAACACATACAAAAAACCTAGATAATAATTGTGAACAAGCTTAATATTGAATTATGAACTGTAAAGGAACTTACAAAATGTGACATTACAAACCTGGTCAAGCGCATAAGCAAAAATATCCTGGACATGAACCTGGTTGACAATTTGTATTGCTCATGATGCAAGAGGATTTGTACCTGCACTGCCAAGTCAATCAAAATCCATCATTATCTATACAATAAATACAAGTAATTGATGTAGTATTTTTACTCTAAGATGCATTCTTATGATAATGTTAGAACATATGTTGAAAATGTCAAAACATACCCGAATAAGCTCCTCTTCGTTTCAAGAACAATTTATTGGAGTCGCATGAACTTGGAACAAGCCTCCCACGATCTGAAAGAGTAGCAACTAAGTCAACAGTGACTTTTTTGTTGCTACGCCGGATCAAGGGAGGTTTGCTCCAAGATTAAATCGCTCCAATAAATTATTCTCTACTAAACAGGGCCAACCACGTGAAGGTGGAAGCTCTTATGGCCCCTCCCCCCGCCTCACATCACTCTCAATTCCCCAATACCCAATCTATATTTCATTTTTTACTTTCATGAGCATAAAAAAAAATATTCAATAACTAGTAAAAAAACAATTCAACAAAAAGTACGCAAGGAAACATTGCAATTAATGCTTGACATAAAAATAGTATGATAAATGAGTTTTTTATATAACGCAAAAAAATGTTCCAAGTATGGTAACGTTTGTCTTATAATAATACAATATTTTACATTGTCAAATTTTCTTTTTCTTCTTCCTATATTTAAAGCTCCTAATTACATCATCAATATCATCGTGCTCTGCTCCTGTTTCGTGCCTTTCAACCCGCACTGCTGACCTAGTTGCGTATTCACGATGTCCGGGCTCATCCAGTGACGGGGCATCGCCTACAAAAACAGATAATATTAAATTTTAATTGTCAGTTTTTAAATATCATTGAACTAGTTCGGTAATATTAATAAAAAAAATTGCAATGAGATTATTTACCGGGTGCACCAGTTGTCGCCGCTGACCTAGTTGCATTGTCACGATGTCTGGTCTCATCCAGTGACGGGGCATCGCCTCCAAAAACAGATAATAATTAAATTTTAATTATCAGTTTTTAAATATCATTGAACTAGTTCGGTAATATTAATAAAAAAATTTGCAATGAGATTATTTACCCGGTGCACCAGTTGTCGCCGTTGGGACTGTTGCCCTGTCTTCCTCTCTGGTGGTAAGATCCTCAAGGGAAACATTCTCTGTCATTTAAACAAAAAACGTTATAAGGACAACCATCAAGGTATAATTAGAAAAAAATATAAGTGGAAATTAATTACCGTCACGGTCCTCACTGATAGCAGCATTGTCGGCCTGGTCCCCACTACAATGATCAGGTTGCACGAGAGGATCATCTACATCTGGCTCTAAAACTGGGTTATTTACCTCGTCGGTAGTGTTGCTCCCCTGATTTAAACAAAGTTGTTAGACATTAAATTTATGGACGAAAACAAAAATATTGAAAGGTTAATGTTTTACCTTATCAGGCATTGTAGATCTTGGGACCTGCCCCAAGCTTCTGCGACATTCAACTACAGCTTGATAGCCAAAACGGAAAGAAATATTTTTATCTTCCTCTGTAGTTATTGTTCCAAAGTCATCACCCTACATTATATATGATTGTGTATTTTTAATCATATCTGATAGGATTACAAAAACGTTGGAAGGCGATACAATTAATTATAAGATGTTTAGCTACTTAATTACAATTCTTGCAGCTAATTTCAAGTAGCCACCCCGGCCGAGCTTGTGATGGCCCTTTTTCTCAATCCTAGCTTTGGTTGCCTTTGAGGTGTCAGGCAACCTAGCATCAAAAGATTGAAGTCAGATATGACGTAGCACACCTTTATTTTAGACATAAAGAAAATTAAAGCTATTGAATTAAAGTTGTAATTTACCTTGCGGATCCAGTTGGCATTTTTCCTTCTTTCTTTGCCCTTTTCTCTTTTCCGTCATGGATGAGTGCTCTCCACTCACTCTCTGAAACTGCGAGAGGACGCTCATATCTAGGGTTAAATTGCAATTGCGTCCTATAGGTGTCCCTGGTATATTTCAAATATTTGCCGGCTACCTGAGCCACCGCTTTTCCGTCAAATGTGCCGACCCCAAAAAGGGCTTCTAGATAATCTAAAAGTTCTTTTTTCAGGTTGGAATTCTGGGAATTCCACCCTGTACGTATGGTTGGGCCAAAAATTACCAACGCATGGCTCTCCGGAATCCTGTAGAACTCATTGTTTCCTACACAGAATAAAACCAAAAAAAGAAGAAGATATTATCATTAATTTAAAAATAAAAATCATGATAAATATGTTTTAGATAAAGTACATGAAATAGTTAAAATATTAAAATTTACCTGAGAGTTGTACATGCTTTATAGGGACACCCTCATCGTTCACCAACAACGTGCCATTAATGGTCCCTGTGGAGCTGACACGTGTAGCTCCAGGAAACGCAATAATGTAGCTGGCCATATCAGCCTCATCATTGCCAACACGTTCAGCAGTTGGCTGGGTGTCAGCTTGGGCAGGGTGTGTTTCTTAGCTAGCACCTAAAGGAGTAGAAGGTGTACGAGAGGGTTGTTGGGAAATCTCTTGCCCTTGTGTCCCACTACCACCAACACCGAGTTCAGCAAATGCCAGAAGACGCTACATACAAAAGAACTTTTTGTTAGTTTAGTCAATGTAAAAATTAAAAATCAAACTATCACAATTCATCTCATGCAGAACAAAAAAAATATCCTTTTGACTTTTTATTATTACCTGATATCTATTTAGCTGCCTCATAAGATGTTGTATCCTCTCTTCTGTTTCAGGTGTTTGAGGAGCATCTATCAAAGCATTAAATTCCGACGTTGCATCTCGTGCCTTTTTTTGCAACAACAACACTGGAGATAGGGATGAAAAAAGCTCTTCCTCAAAGAGGGAATCATCAGGCGTACCATGGCTAGGTGTCTGCATATTTGAACAAAATTAATATTATTTCAATTATGTAAATAACTAAAATACCTGAAGATAGAGCAATGCTGGCACTTTACATGTTTTTTCACTGGCCTCTTTCCGTGATCATCCCGTCTCGGGATTGTTCCTGCACTGCTCTGATCAGTCTGCCACATTGCAATAAAATTATAAATGTAAAACTTGAAAACAATATCTAACTTGAAAACACAAAATGAAAACTGAAATAATTTCTAATAAGACACCGGAAGACAGAGTTAGAGTTTCAAATATGCCTTGCATTGAATTCAGTCCTGGAAACATGTCATCGCACATTAAGGCACCCAAACATTCAATCCACGAATGATATATTTAAGTAGGCTTCTCCTATTCTGGGAAAACACCATACCTATAATGCATTCACTTGCATGTATAAAGGGAAAGGAAAACATGTTTTCATACAACAGTGACAAAGGCATCTTTGGGAAAGGTATCTTCACTTTTTATTTATGTTGTTCACCCACACCACTCTCGTGTTTTCACTAATCCTGTTTTGTCATTTTTGGATTCAAATTAAGTTAAGGCCTTAAGTATTTTTTGACCTTTCGGTGTAGTTTTATAAGTGGCATGTATGGATTTTCCATTAATTCTGCACTTTTTCTCTTCATGCGCATGTTTCCCTGGAAATCAAATGCATGATTTAGTCCCATACATTTAACAAGTTGTTGTATCAACTCCATAGGAAATATCATGTTTCCTATTCAATCAAAATTTATCTCAGTTAGGGTAGGTAGGAAGGTTTTCCCTTTGTATTAATAGGGCACTTCTAGCGTGCATTTTTATTATATCTTTCAAATTTAGTGTCGTTTCAATTAGGGCATGATTTTTTGCAACTTTCAAGGTGAGAATGAACAAAGACAAATTTTTGTGATGGATGACTGTATATGACTCCATGGCTAGAGGAAAAGGCACTAATCTACTTCTTCAAATATCTATAGTTCTCATTCACCTCATACGAAGATGGTCCCTGATTTTGAGCCAAATGTTGCAGCAAAAAGTCCCCCCCCCTCCATAATTTGATAGTCAATGGAAATTTCTTAAATTGATGATGGGGCAAGATTATGGAACATTGGCACATACATATGTAATGGATTCCAAGATCATGATATATGTTTGCATATGTTTATGGAAATGTTCCACCAAGTCCCCTGGAGGTGGGAGTGAGGGGACGAGGGAGCGCGGGAGCGGCCTATGCAAAAGCTCCCTACCAATTTTCAGGAAACGTGGGGGGACGTCGGGGTCATAAAAATTATAAAATTTAATATTTAAAATGTAACTATATTTTTGCAAGGAATGTATATACAATCATCATACACTTGCATCATGAAAGATAAATCATAAATGATAAAATTACAAATCGATGAATGATGAATCATATAATTGAAACAAATTTAAAAGTTAAAAGTTAAAACATACATCATACAATCATGCATGTAAATTTGTAAGTTTGTAACTATATAATCATTAATGTAACTACTAACAATGTACAATGAAAATAAAGTTTAAGATATCATATGACATATTATATCAAGATTCAAAATAGAGTTTAAACTGAAGTTTACAACTCAAGTCTGAAACATAAAACTTAAACACAAATAAGTTATGTCTGAAACATAAAACATAAAACATAACATATGAATATAAAATGATATCATCATAATGATAAATGAGCATAAATGCTCAAGTTAATGCCCCACTAGTCTCTGCATCCAACTTCTACACGAATATATCAAGATCAACCATGTCACTATCTAAATCAGAATCACTTGGATTCTCAAATATGCTAAGTGGCACATCAACTTTTAACACGAAACCATAAACTAAAAGGGGCGGTGAGGGGACGTGAGGGGGCGTGAGGGAAAAATCCCCTAGAAGTCCCCAAGACCCCGGAGCGCGAGGGGGTGAGGAATCTAGACCCCTAGGTGGGGGGGCGAGACCCCGTGTAACACTGGTTTATGGAGGTGGTGGAGCAAAAAAGAGCTCAAATAGAGTTGAAATTTTTCACATAAAAAGGACTGTGGGCTTGACTAATGGTTCCATTTAAAAAATGATATCTAGACAGAGAATAAGTGTAGCATGCAAACATGCATTGAAAATCCATCCGAGTTTGCATTGTATTACTTATGATGGATTCAAATTTGGGTTTCAAAATGCCAGGTTATGGCATGATTTTGTCGAGAAACCCTTAGTTGGATTCTCATGATGGTTTAATTTATATTTTAAGTTTGTTTTGCAATATTTGGGTGATAGTAACTCATGAACTAGGTTACCATTGTGTAACAATCATATTTCAAGAATAAAGTTGTGATTTTTTTATATTATTATTATTATCTATTAGCTACGAGTATTGACACCTAATGCCTGGAATTTTGACATCTTGATAGCATGGATAATTTCGAAAATGTTTCTAGTAATGTTAATATAATAACTATCATTACATGTCTTCACTTTTTTCACCATAATAGACCTGTGATATGGACTCATCACACAACTTCATATGCTATGTCCCAACAAGTTCAAACTGGTTGAACCTACCTCATAGTGTGGTTATTAAGGACAAGTTGCTTGATATATAACTCGATAGCATAGACCACGCTGCAGTTCTAAAAAGAATCCTCAAGTGTCAAAAAAACTTCACAATATGTTCTACTATAAAGCCTTTTGGGATACCTGAAATAATATATGTATCATTGATGACTTTTAAAGTATGACAAGATCCAAAGGGAAAGGAAATCAATGGAAGAGTGATCCACCAATGAGAACCTAGAATTTAGCATCAGATGAGTTAGAGTCTAGGAAATTGAAACCCTATAATTTTAATTAGTGATGAAGGACATCACATAAGTAATTATATTTTCATGTAGAATAATCTGTTAATTCAAATTTAAACTACATAATATGAAAGGCATACCATAAATTTTTCCACGTAAGTCCAAACAACCTATAAAAATGGAAAACCTTCTTTTTCCATGGGAAAGAATTTACCTTTCCTTTTTCAAGGCAATCTAAATCACAAAAAATATGAACTATACTGCACACATTCTTGGATAATGTGAAAGTGGAAAAGGAATACCCTACACAAGTGATGCACACATGTACATTTTAACACTAATAGATTTTTGTAGTTGAAATGCAATGCTTGTTTTCATTTAAATGTAGGGGTTTTAAAGCAGTGAGAAATAATGGCTGCCAAATTAATAAGCGTTTCTTTGGGAAAAATGTAAATCTTGTATTGGGTGATGAAGATAATAGAGGGTATTGAATCTTGATTCTTGACATCTAGAGAGAACCATACAGCCTAACACAATCCAATAGAATTGACAAAAAAAACCCAAATAGAGTCAACCCTACTATAGGAGGAAGGGCCTGCAGTAAGAACTTACCATTTTGCAAGAGCTGAGGGCGAATGTTGTTCTGCAAGAGCTGAGGGCGAACGCTGAGGGCGAATGTTGTTCTGCAAGAGCTGAGGGCGAACGCCGAGGGCGAATGCTGAAGGCAAAGGCTGTTCTGCAAGAGCTGAGGGCGAATGCAGGGCGAATGCTGTTCTGAAAGAGTTGAGGGGGAATCCAGGGTGAATGCTGTTCTGCAAGAGCCTGCATGCGACCGGCCGAAGGCGAATGCCGCCCGCAAGAGTTGAGGGCGAATGGTGTTCTGCAAGAGCGGAGGGCGAATGCGTGCGTGACATCAGACGTTAATGTAGCACACATGTACATTTGAACACTAATAGATTTTTGTAGTTGAAATGCAATGCTTGTTTTCATTTAAATGTAGGGTTTTTAAAGCAGGGAGAAATAATGGCTGCCAAATTAATAAGCATTTCTTCGGGAAAAATTTAAATCTTGTATTGGGTGATGAAGATAATAGAGGGTATTGAATCTTGACTCTTGACATCTACAGAGAACCCTACAGCCTAACAAAATCCAATGGAATTGACCAAAAAAACCCAAATAGAGTCAACCCTACTATAGGAGGAAGGGCCTGCAGTAAGAACTTACCATTTTGCAAGAGTTGAGGGCGAATGCTGCTCTGCAAGAGCTGAGGGCGAACGCTGAGGGCGAATGCTGTTCTGCAAGAGCTGAGGGCGAACGCTGAGGGCGAATGCTGAGGGAAAATGCTGTTCTGCAAGAGCTGAGCTCAAATGCTGACCGCAAATGCTGTTCTGCAAGAGCAGAGAGCGAATGCGCGCGTGATATCAAACGTAGCTATTGCGACAAATACCAAACATTTTTATGTAGCGCGCATATAAGTTTCAAATTTTTATGTAGCGCCCATATAAGTTTGGTATTTTTATGTAGCGCGAAAATAATTGTCGCTATACCGACGGCGAAAAAGGCGTCGCTATTAGGACGGTGCCTCCAAACGTCGCAATGGCGACACCTAGACATTGTGTCGCCGTTGCGACGTTTAGAGTCGTCTCAATAGCGACGCTTTGGGCCATGGTGTCACAATTGCGACGTCTTCCTTTAAACGTCGTAATTGCGACACTAGTTTAAGTGTCGGTATTACGACACTTTTCTATAGACGTCGGTATAGCGACGGTTTCGGGCGGGATGGAAAATTTTTTGGAAAATTTCCGACATTTGGTCAAAAGCGTCGGAAACAGGTGTCGGAATTTCCGCGAAATGTAGTCAGCTTCTTCATCTAGAGAGAAAGGCAAAGCTGTTGTATTTTCTCGCAAGAGGGGCGGAGGAAATCAATAGTATAGGACCATAGGTTATATGGTGCATTGACATTCCTTTGTATATGACTGTTGACATTATGACTCATGATATGAGATACATTATTATATTTTTTGTTGATATTTTGAGGTTGAGTTGACTCTTGAGACTCAGGACTTAGTATTCAGGACAGGATTTAGTTTTATGTGTGATGTAGCACTAGACATGATATTACACATCTTATATATTAGTTTTTTTTCATATTTATGTGTCAATGCATTTATTTTATGCTGTAGATGCTTTAGATATTAAAAAAATTGAAAAAAAATGAATATTTTTGTATGTGCCGATTTTTTCCCGATTTTTTCCCCTCGGCGATAATATCCCGATCGCGATTTTTTCATCTTTGGTGTCCATTATCCCCCCTCTTATTTCTTCTTGTTATGGAGGGCCTTAGCAGATGTATAAATGAAGAAACTACCCATGGCAGATTGAAAGGTATCTGCTTATCGGCTAACTGTGTACTCACACATCTGTTATTTGTGAATGACATCACACTCTTTCTCAATGGCACTCTTGGTAACTCGTCTATGGTTAGATCCATCCTGCTATTATTTTGCACCGCCACAGGAATGCAATGTAATAACAGCAAATCAACTTTGACTTGCCACGGATGTACACCACATGAAATCCATTTTGCTCAGCAGAGATTCCCTTTCATGCTCACCAGATTCGAGGATGGCTTGAAGTACCTGGGTTTTTTCCTCAAACCAGTGAATTACAAAACTGTTGATTGGAATTGGCTCATTACCAAGATCAAAAAACGATTAAATAACTGGTGTCATCATTGGCTATCTAGGGCTGGTTGGCTGATTCTGATCAAATCTGTCCTAGAGGCCATTCCTGTGTATTGGATGTCTCTGGCCTGGATTCCTAAAGGAATACTTTACAAGATTCAGCAGATCTGCAGGAAATTTTTATGGCTTGGCACTAAAGAAGGACACACATTTGCATGGACCAAATGGACCCGTATTGCTTTACCCAAGCGATGGGCGGTTGGGGCATCAAGGACTTACCGACCTTTGCATTGGCACTGGCTGCTAAACTTGGATGGTTGATTCTCACAAGTAACAATTTATGGACCAGGGTGACCATTCAGAAATACATCCATCCACTCAATCCTATTGAATGGCTTCGTCTTCCCCCAATGCACTACCCCTGTTGTTCTACAATTTGGCTTGCCTCGATCCGATTTATCAGGGATGATTTGGCTTGGAAAATTGGCAATCGATCCAGGATTCGTATTGGATGCGATCCTTAGGTGGGATGTGGTAATGCCCACCTCCTCCCAAATGCACTTATTGATTCCCTCAATCAAGCTGGATTCTTGACGCTCAATCATATTGTAGACAGGAACCACATGAACCGAACCACCCTATTCTCTCAAGGCTGGCTTGGACATCAGGACTTGCAGATTCAACCACAGTGGATTGAGACTTGGTCTGTTTTTTTGGATGCTTTAAGAGATACTCGCGTCAGATAACTGGATCGGGCGGATGAAGTTATATGGACCGTTTCTAAACAGGGAATATACACGCCCAAAGAGGGGTACACTCACTTTTATCGCGCATACAACCCTGATCCCTTGCTCCCATGGTGGCGCAATCTCTGGAAACTAAAGGGCCCTGCTAAAGCTAGGCTCCTCATGTGGTGTCTCCTTACTGACAAAATTCCTACGGGGGCTAATATGCAGAAAAGAACACACATTGGACCTCATCAATGTCCACTCTGCAATGAGGCAGTTGAAGATACCTCACATCTCTTCCTTCATTGTCATGCTACTCTTGCACTCTGGATGATTATTCACTGCTCCATCCATCATAATCTTCGTTGGGAGGGGAACACCCTTACTGATGCCTGTGTGCATCGGTGGAATTCTTGTATTCCCCACAAGCTACGAAATTTACCTATTTTAATTTGTTGGAGCATCTGGATGGCTCGCAATCGAACCATCTTCCACGACATCCCTCATCATTGGCCCTCTTCTGTTGCCCACATCATCTCCATCTATCACATTATTCTAGATGATCCCCCCCCTTCCACATCCCCGAGTTATCTCCCCTGAGATCATTGACTACATTATCCCTTGGGCCTATTTTGATGGATCTGCTCAGACACATGGTTGTGGTGGTGGATTTATTCTTCATCATACATCACACCATTTTTATAAAGTCAAAACTGAACTTGGACGTGGCACCAATAATTTTGCAGAACTCTCCTGCCTTTTATACCTCCTACAATTTGCCTTCACTAAAAATATTCATGCACTACAGATATTTGGTGATTCCAAAATTGTCATTGACTGGTTTAACATCAGACGATCTGCCATGTACACACACTGCAGAATATATTCGATGAAATTCTACAGCTCAAAACCCATTTTGATCCTATTTCATGTCGGCACATTTACAGGGAGAGGAACATAATTTCTGACCTCCTTTCCAAGGAAGCAACGCACCTACTGACTGCTCACATGGAGGTACAGGAGCAGAATGATCATGCTTTTTATCAATACTTCCACCGACCATTTGTACTTGATCACTGGAGGGGGCACGACCCCCATTAGAGACAGCAGCTGTTATTTTATATTTTGATTATAGTTATTTTTGTATATATATCCATCAGATTTTTTTTGGTGGAGTCATGTTGTTCTACAGTATGTATTTATGTGGCACATAGCGGATGTATTTATTTTTTTCTATACTCGGTTATCTATATGACAACTTCAATGCTGATCTGCATATGCACTTAGCATATACAACATGTAACTTTTATTTTCATTAATAAAAGCTATGACTTTTCCTAGGGAAAAAAAAAACATAAACTAAGTGGAATTTCCACAAACAATTTTTGGGATCTTTAGAATATTGGTGTCCAAGCCTCCTCACAAATTTTGAGACTTAGATCACTTTCCAATGCTACAAAAATCAACATTTCCTACCAAAACACAGGCTCTTGGAGCTCAACGTCAACCTCTGCGTAGCTGGCTAGACAGCTTGCCTCGTGCTGGACTCTAATGAAGTCGTTCGCCCTTTGGAAGCTGAGAAAATCATCTCTCCGGCCCTTTGGGACTTCTTCCCGGCCTTTGGAACTGAGAATGATTTTTCCTTCCTCCAAATCAAAATGTTTGGCTGAAGCAATTGTGTTGTCTCTCAGCGGTGCCTCTCTGGAATAACTCGGCCCTCTTGTTGCTGCCTCTTCGGATCTGGAAAATATTTCCTCCAGATCAATGTCCCTGCCCCTCTCACACTGCTTCGATCTCTCTGACTCTCTCTACAGCAACTGAGTGTTGCGCCTGCTACTTTGGAAATCGATCTACCTATGAAATCGAATTGTTGAAGTGATTTCTCCATCACCACATCGACCTCCTCTTATAATCCTCTGTTGGAGCACCAACAACCAAGATTAAAACATAATCGATGGTTAGGATCATCTAGGATCCATGTGAGTTTCTAGATGATTCTCGCCTTGACTTAATTAATTTTGATTAATTAACCATATTCCCTAAGTTTAGACTTAGAAGTTAGGAAATTTAAACACTGGTTAATGATCTAATTAATCCACTTCTAGGCGGAATTTTCAAAAACAATTTTTAGGTTTTGGAGAAGGCATGTATTCTAGCCTCTCTACAAAATTGCATGGCTAGAACACATCCGATGCTACAAAAACTAACAGTTCGAACCCCCTTTTTCCACCAAAATCAAGTGGGGTCCTCTCAACCACTTTCCTAAGTCAAATACGCAAAAATATCAAAATTGTACAGAATGTATTACTTAGCAAAAATTTTGCTAAGTACGAATATAACAAATGCATAGGAAGGCCACTTAATTTTCCAAGGGCAGCATCTTCATCAAAGGTTACATCCTTGCTAAACTCGACTTTCCTTTGACCAAATATATATATTCTAAAGGCTTTAGAATTTTCACAATATCCAACAAATATACCTTTCTTTCTGGGGACTTCTAGCTCGTTCCTCTTGTCCTTCGGCACATGACAATAAATGGGGCAGCTGACCAACATCGGGCTTCACACCTGTAAACACTTCTTCGAGAGTCTTATTACCCAAGGCTTGATGAGGAACCCTGTTTTGAACATAGACCGTTGTATTTGTGGCTTCTCCCCAAAGGAACTTTGGCAGCTTTTAATAACGCAACATGGCTCGAGTAGCTTCCAGTCTGCTCAGGATTATATGGAACAATAGTCTCTTTCTTGTTTCCAACCTCCTTGCAAAAATCAACAAACTCATTTGAGGTATATACTCCACCATTGTCAGACCTGAACACTTCGATATTCTTCCCTGTTTGATTCTCTATCAGCGCCTTCAAGTCCTTGAACATGTCAAATGCTTCGTCCTTATGCTTCAAATAGAATATCCATGTTTTCCTGGAGAAGTCGTCAATAAAGATTATATAATAAAGGTAGCCACCAAGGGAATCCACAGGCATGGGTCCACATAGATTAGAGTGAATGAGTTGTAGAATATCATTAGTCCTTCTTTTGTTGAAGGGCAATGGTCCCCTCGTCTTCTTTTCACTGGCACATCCTGGACATACTCCATAATGACAAGATTGAACATTAGGCATCCCAGAAACCAATTTTTTTACTTTACGCAGGGCTTTGTAAAGTAGATGTGCTAACCTTTTGTGTCATATCTGACTTTGATGATTGATATCGTGGACCATAGCTTGCAGTGGTCTTCCATTGACTCTATAGAGTCCTTTAATTCCAAATCCCAAGGTGAAAGCATCCCTCATGCGACACTCCATAGGCCATGTGAGGACCTTTCCTCTTATGAAGGCTACTCTCATCCCTTTGTCTTCTAAGGTAGATAGAGATACCAAGTTCTTCTTTAGTCTTGAAAAATACATAACATTGTAACGAAGAATGGATTCCCCCGAGTCCAAATGAAAATTGACAAAACCAAAACCCTTCACAGGATGACTAGAGTTGTCCCCAAGGATGATCCTTAGATTGGTCTCCCTCTCAACCAGATTGGAGAGGACTTCTTTGTACCCAGAGAAATGTATAGAAGCCCCACTATCTAACAACCAACGATCACATGAATCCGGAGGAGAGGAACTAGAAAGAGAAGAAATAAGGATATATTCAGATTGTGAAGCAACAACATTGTTTTCATACCTTGAGTTCCTTGATCTTTTTTGCGGACGATAGCGTTCTTCATGATCATCATGGGCATCTCTCCTTCTTCTCTCATCACTTCTTCTTCTATCATTTAACCTATTGTTGTTGAAGCAACGGTAGGACCTTGGAGCATCTTTCTTTTCCAGGAATTCTCGAGCATAGTGACCATGCTTGTGGTAGTTGTAGCATTCAACTTTTGATAATTCCCTTTTGAATATTCTATTGGTATCCCTGGAATCTGGAGCAGGCTTTCTAGAGTTAGAAGGTCTTCCTCTTCCTTTCCTCTTTTTGTCTTGGGTAGCAAATGTTGAGGGATCTTCTTCATGCTTTTGAATCCTCCCTCTAGAGATCATCCTCATTTCTTCTCCAGTGCACTTACCAACGAGCTCATCAAATGACGGAAACTTGTCATTACTGCTAATAATAGTAATGAAGGTTTTCCATATAGGAGGAAGACCTTGAAGAGTGACCAACACCAGCTCTCTATCAGATATGGGCTCACCAGTAATTTGCAATTGATCCCTTAGTTGAAATATCCTCATAACATAGGATTGTACAGATTCCCCCTTGTTCATTTTCATGTCCTTGAGTTGATTCTTCAAGGAGATAATATGATTCAAATTGTTGACCTCATACATCCCAACCAGCTTATCATAGATGTCCTTAGACTTCTTCAATTTTCCAACATAAATAAACAAATGATCTTTCAAGGAATCAATAAGAATTTTCTTGTCTTTGATCTCACCTTTCTTATACTTGAACTTGGCAGCAACGGGAGAATTTTTCGGTGGCTCAGGTACTTTTCCTTCCACATATTCCGAGATATCATTTTCATCCAATATCACTTCTAACCTGATCTTCCAAGCAACAAATTTGATGAGTAACCCAGCTTCTCAGAATCCTTGAAGTAAGAGGTAGACATCTTAACCAAGTCAAAAGGCTCCTTCAGCTTCTTCCAAAGATGATTGCTTGTCTTCACCTTAGCTCTGATACTATGTTAATTTTCCACTGTTCTATGCTATTACAATCCCTTAGCCCAATCTTATCTTCAATTAGCAATCAAATTTAATCTTTCAATGATAAATTGCAATTGTAGATAAAACAGTAAATGCAATGTGCAGTAGAAGACAATCAAGAGCATTAACAAGAGATACAAGATTTGGTCAAAAACCAGGGAAAATCCCCACAAGGGGGAAAACCCTTTCAAATTCTACTTCTATTAGATTGTCACCAAATGTTCAGCAGAGAGATACAATGATTCAATTCATCAACAAAAGAGTCAAAGTCAATTCTTTGACTATCCAAGAGATCAACCAACCAATATTTCAATAGATGAGCCTCAAAGTCAAATATGGTCAACAAGTCAAAGTCTGCAATTCTGCCACAGACAACAGCAGTCAAAGATGCCCTAACCAGTCCACAAGTCAATGGTCAGACCAATCAAAAACAGTCAGCAAGAACTTGGTCAACGGAGAGAGAAACTCCACAGTCAAACTTCAGATTATTTGCAGTCAACAGAAGTCAAATAGCCCAGAAAACCTCGATCTCTGTGCCAAAGAATGTGGCCTCCAAAAACAGATCCAAATCAGGTCAAAGCAAGCCAAAATGATAAGTCAAAGTTGGTCAATGAGCTGGTCAAACTGTCCCAAACAGAAGTCAAACTTCGGCCAACAGAAAAAGACCTTCTCCTCCTCGCATGTGTGAAAAGAACCTGCAATTTTCAGAGCTGTACGAACCATAGAAGAGAAGAGATGAATGTGTTGAGGATGCTCCAGGGTGATGTGCCTTGAGGTGTATTTATATGGGTTTTAGGAGATACAATTTGACTTTAAAGCTGACCTGTACTTTTGATGCACATGTGAATTTCACATTAAAAATATATTTTTCCTTGACCAAATTAAATTCTTCCAAGGGCAAAGAGAGTCTTCTCTGGATGAGGAAATCTGTCCAAAGGAGGGAATTTGTCCCTGAGCTGCCAAATTAACATTAAAAAACCCTAGAAGCACGAAGAACATGCTTATCTAGAAAAGAATAATAATAATAATAATTTTTCTTTTTCTTCTTTTGCTTTTTACAAGAAATATACAATGATATAAATACAAAGGTAATTATGAAGGCTGAACTTAGTTACAAATTTCAACAATATATGTAATTAATGCTAACTGATCATTGGAAGTAGTTATCTGTTGACGAAAATTGTTCTAGCTTGTTTGCCCTAGAAATATCAACAGTTTGAACCAGCAGCTGTGTGGTCAATCAAATCTCCTAGATCTGAAGTGTGCAGCCTATGTAAGAAAGGAAAAATGTATAGTAGTATGACCTACTCTGTTTCTTCCTTTCCTGGACAGCAAACCACTCTTTCCCTCCTCTCAACAGCTATAACACACCCAGCAATCCAGTGTACACTGTACAGCCAGATATAATGATGTATGGCCTGTGCATAAGGAAAGGGTTGATACAGCAGTGGTACAACCTATATGGCCTTCTGGTATCTTGCTGGTTACTTTATCAATCTCCCCTTCTTCACCTTGAACATTCTTCCTTCCTTCAGCTCTCTTGGTCTCATGTGAGTTCGAATTATCCTATTTTGTCCTTTTTATGCTTTGAGGGAGATCACCAATCTCCTCAATCTTACCAGCCACCTATCTCAATCATGAGATGTACTGATGTACAGCTAAGATAAAATTCTAAGCTAAGTCACTATTGTTCTAGAACTTCTAGAACATTTCATTTAAATTCGTATGACTAATTGTCTTCTAAATACAAGACTTTCGCTTTTTCTTTTATTTTTTAAGTGAAATTTCATGATGGAATGATTTCCCACATTTCATAAATTGTCACTACAGAAATGTCTTGAACCACTTCCTGCACATTCACTCTAAATATGTGCGAGAAGTTTCTACTTGGGCTACATTTCTCAACGTGTTCAACTATCATAAAAAAAATCCCAAAAGTTCTTTATTTTATGAATATCAAGAGACAAGTGCCTATCATATGGGTTCGGAAAATTGAAAACAGACTTAATGTGGTGTCATGAAATAAAACACAAAAAAGGTAAGGTATTTGACAAGCTCAACAAAAGATGGCAGACTCATAATTATAAAGGTGAATACTTTAGCTTCTTTAAAACAATGTTTTATTAGAAGGCTGAGTCTCAGTTCAAGTTAGGTTTTCATTTGCGGTAATCGCAATCAAATGGAAAAGATGTGCCAATAAAAAGTTTATCATACTATTAGGTTGTACAAATTTGTACACGCCAACTGCTTCCCATGAAGGACATTAATTATAAGATAGACTTCTTACCAGTTCTCCACGGTAAGCATGACCAGATGTATGCAACATATCACCTTTACCCATCACCACCATAGGCCCAAGTTCTGATATACGGTTCACCATTTTCATTATGCGAATTTCATTCCCTGGTATCATCTGCACCATTATAAAAGGAAAACAATATAATCAAACCTCCATGAAAGTATGCAGCTCAAAATGCATTTAGCATAAAAATATGTCATCAAGGATAAAACTCTTCAATGTTATTTCACTATTTAACACCACAGTTTGTACAACTCCCGATCAAAGGGCTGCAAAGATGCCCTTTTCTCTATCCTTGTAGTAGAATTGCACATATCACTAAACCAAGTAGGCATGCGAAGTCCTACAATCTGTAAGGAATTCCATTTCAAGTCAAAATAGGACCCAAACAAAAATTCTGGATTGTTCTACTAGAGTGTCTAAAGGATGAGGCAAATGATCTTATTGCTCAGCAAAGTATTGACATAGCACTTTAAAGTGAAGATAATAGAATTTTACTTGAAACATTTCATAGGATATAATTGGAAAAAGTTCAAAAATTTGCAACAACAGCATTTGTATTAAGGACGAACACACTGTACTAAATGTAATGCCATTATGGTGTATTAAGTTTAGAGTATCATCACCGGGAAAAGACTACTTGTTTTCAAGTTTTACCTTTTACAGTGTCATAGGAGAGCTTCATGAAGATCTGATAAAGGTGTCAGAGAAAAATAATATTGTTCTGGTTCCATTGTGGATTCCATAGATATGTTGTTGTCATGTTGTTTATAACTATGGAGGGTTCATTGTGCCAATACCCATCCTTCATGATCCTAGTATTGCATCCCTAACCTAAACAATGTGTTTATACTCTATAGGAATCATTGACATTTCAAAGAGCAAAGTATTCATGTTGGGACTAGACATTATCAACCTTAAATATGACAGTAGTTTATAATATATTTGTGTGTACAAGTTCGCAGACTTAGGGTTGAAGCAAACCCCACATGTTTTGCCATTAGTGTCATATCTTCCATGGCATGAGAAAATATAGAGAAGCCTCATCAATCCACAATCAACCAAAAACCGAGGAAATAATGTCTTAGAGACCACCACTTGTGCTTGAAACCAAATTATAACAAGCTCATAGCTACAAGGTATTCGCAAGTTAGTCGCTCTAAGGATTAAAATGTTACCCTACCTCATTTAAGTGTTAGCAATGTATTAACCTGATAGTAATAGGACTTGAACATGGATCAACCCTCTTTCATTTATGTCTATCATAGTATGTGAATATTACATGGCTAATAGCAAACTTCTCCACGTCTATCAGATTGATTATAAAGGCAATACACTCACCTCGACAAGGCCAAAGGGTAAGAATTTGACTAGGGCTATAATAAAACTCAGAAATAACAGAAAAAAATTAAACACACACACACACACACTATATATATATGAAAGTTTACAATGTACATATAATGCAAATTTTCAATAATATCTCATTTCAAGGACATAATTGATAGTTTGCGCTATGAAATACCATGGAGATACAGTCAATTTCAGATATGTAGAAGTTATTTCAAAGATATAAATGATAGTACATATTATAAAACACTATAGATTTTGGATTATGGACACTGCCATAAAACAAAAATTAACAAGGAATCATGTGAAACGGAATTCCCTGCCCCTATTGTTGATGCCTCAATGCTCAACCATTTGAACTCCTCCATTGTGAATAGTGGACCTGTTACAGATCCAATTAGCATGGTTGCTAAGGTCTTTCAAACCTGCTAAATGGGCACACACAAAGGGCAAGGACCTACTATCACCTCAAGACAAACCCCGACTGTTTTAGACCCAACAACCTCCTACATGGTCAAGGGAGGAACCCCAAATATAGCTCCAAAAAATCCCAGGTAAGAGCAGTGCCTTAGATGGGGTCACTTGTGTTGAAAATGTGTAGCTTGGGAGGTACTCCGACAAGTCTTGGGTGCTTGACTTGTGAGGAGAAAGAAAACCCACAAAAAGAATTTTTTGTGGGCAAAGTACTGAAGCCTGGGGGTTTTGGACCCAAAGTTATGGGCATAGAACCCAAAAGAATGTTATATTCTAATTGTTGTGGAGGAGACTTTTAATTGATCAAAAGGAATCCCAAGGCAATCATTAGAGAGCTATTTATTGGACCCATGGAGAGGTCAAGAGTCAAGACAAAAGTGCAAAAGGATTCATGTCTGCAAGAGCAAAGCCTTAGAAGAGAGTCGCAGCTACTCAAGAGAAGGTTGAATAGCACTGTTGGAGGAGACACATAAAAGAGGTTTGTTTTACGTTCTAGATCAGGTCTGTTTGGTAATTTGGAGGAGCTAAGGTCTGGCCGTAGTCAAGGAGAAGACCTGGCTGAGGGTTTGTGACTATAGAAGGGTGTTGGCTGCAATTAAATAGATCAAGCCGCAAAGGTAGCCGCAGAGGGGCCGCGAAGGTGGTTGTAGAGGGTCGCAGAGGGCTGCAAAGGTGGCCTCAAAGGGCCACCAGCTGGACACACCCTAGGAGCAGGGCTGAGAAGCCTCCAGAATTAGCATAGACAGTCCACGAACTATCTGAGGCTGACTGAGGGTCATCTGTAGCGGTGGGAAGGCTGGCAGAGCTAAAAAAGGGTGTTGTTACAGACTGATGTGGAAAGTAAGGGCTATAGTGAAGTCTAGTAGGAAAAGGAGGGCCTAACAGCAAGGTGTTACATGTCGGTATAGTACAGTGGACAAAAGGAATTGCAGCAACTGGAATTTATTCTTCTAAATAGTTAATTATGCAGTTTATTTGTTACGACAAATAACGAATAAATCACACTTCAATTCTTCACAATAAAAATACGCTGTGGAAACTAAACTGGAACTGAGAAAATAGATGCACACACACAATAAAAATGACACCAATATTTTGGACTAACGTCCCCGGAAAAACCCCAAAGGGAAAACCGGTGCAGCAGATGAGGGTTTATTTTATTATATGCAGCAGCAAAAAATTGAGTACATTCTGTGTCTCTTGTCTCTTTATTGTTTATGCATTGGTGGTTGTTTGATGAAGAAGAACACTATAATAATCTAAGTAAAAAGAAGATCCTAATCTAAAGAAGTTAAAAGCATTCACAAGCAATTATCATTAGAAGAGAAATCACATAATTGTTATGCCCAAGATTTCTCAACATCAAGGACCATAGGAACCAAGGTGATGGCCATAATGATGAGGGGTAGAGCTCATGATTGGCTTTTTCCCACATGTTATATTCAACGTCCTAGCCATTTTTTGCATTTTATAATATTATTTTTTTATTTGTTTCTTGCTTGTGGCCATGATATTCTTTTAACTTTCTCTTAACTGCATCAACCTCCGGGTCAACATTTCTAGGCCTGACCCAAATATGTGGACAAGGGGAGGGGGTTGTTCCAGTGCCTTATGGACCCAATGGTCATGTGATCCCAGAGAAGGAAAATGATGAAATAGGACTTGTAATTTGCAGAGGGGGAATGAAAATTTGGAACAAGAAAATGGGACCACGCTACCAAAATCGGGGTTTCCCAAGTTGTTCCCATCCTAAATCCATAGGCCAATAGGGGATATCCCAGGGGAATACAATTGAAGATTAACCCCCCATTTAAGGTAATGGAACAAAACCACGGTCAATTCCCTTCCTCCTTCCAAGTTACCAATAATCCATGCCCAAAATGTCTAATGAAAAGCAAGTATAAGCACTTGATTGCATAATGAAAAACATACCTTTTGGGTTGGATTTTCCACCTTCTAACATATGCTCTCGACAAATGGGTAAGGAAATATCCAATTGATGCAGGGAGCGGAGATAAAGTGGCACATCACATCAGATACGAGGTGGCTCTTAGGGGTTGTTGGTCGTCAACTAAAGAAGATGACTAGGAAAGAAGCTCTCCTCCACTTTTTGGTGGGTAACAAAGCCAAAATCCTTCATCTCAAATTTGTGAAAATTTTTTAATCTTCGAAACAGAAATCCTACTACAGAAGATCTGATTTACTTCTCCTACTTGTTTATTTAACTTTACAAGTTATTTTCTGAATTATTCATGAAAACATCGAAGTAAATACACTGCAGCCTACACAATTATACAGATCAAATACTGAAGAATAAGCAATCATGCAGACAAAGGACACAGAATTTTTCGGACAAATGTCCTCGGAAAATCCCAATGCGGGAAAACCGGTGCAATAGCTCTTGAGGGTTTTTATTATTATGCAGATTTTTGAATACAAACTAGGGTGCAATGTGGCTCACCCAACAGAGAATTTCCTCGGTAGAAGTACCTCTATCCGAAGACAAATATTATGGTTGATCCAGTGTCAGAATGAAGAACCCCACAAGTTCCTACACAGTCCCCAACAAGCTCTGCGCTAAGACTGTGCCATCCTTCCTCATGGTTGCTTCACCCCTCTGCTATCTGTTGAATTTGAGCCTGATCTACCCCACAGAAACCCCTACGCTGCAACCACTGGCTCTGCATCACCTCCTCTTGGACTGCGTCACACCTCTAAGCCTGTGTCAGCCTCCGCGTCAGCGCTCCGTGAGCCCAGTTGGGTTTGTGTCACCCTCTCAAGGGTTGCGATGTTCTCCTGGGTAAATCTGCCTCTCTGCAAATGTATTCTCGGCCTTGGATTCGAAATCCCGTTGTCGAACAGCCCTCACTGCACTGCAAGCTCACTCTGAAATTCTCAGAAAAACCATGCCTCAGAATTTCAACTTAGCTCAAGTGTTGCCACTCTGTGTGTCTTCTCCAACTAACCCCAAGACTTCCTTTAATACTTTTCCAATTGACGAATCAACAGTCGTGATCTAATCTCTAATCGACGGCTAAGATTAGAAAAGACTTGATCCTCGTCACTTAGAACATTCTCACCCACATGTTAAATTAATTCAATTTAATTATTTAATTTCCCTAAGTTAGACTTAGGGTCTCCATTAAAATAATTAATTATTTGAATAACTTGAGCTTCGGATGGAATTTCTCCAAAACGATTTCTGGGTCTTGGAGATCTTATGTGTTCTAGCCCCTCCACAAAGTCTCGAAGCTAGATCACATCCGATGCTACCCAAAAATCAACACTCGCTCTTATCGAGGAATGTGCTCTAGCAACACTTCAACCTGAAGCATCACCCTGATCCATGGCATCAGTCCTTTGCGTTGTTGATGCTCGGTTGTTGCCCCTCATCCACTGCGTTCTTTCCTTTTGTATTGTTTCCCATGTCACTGCCACTTACATTGCCTCATCTGTACTCCAACTCCCTCTCAAATGTTGCATCATGTTGCCCATAGCATTGCCGCTGCTCACTGTTGCACTGCAACTCAGTTGTTGAGAAGCAAGCAACTGAAAATCCACCCAAAAACTTGACATACAAGTCAGTCTGGGTGCACCTCGATTTTGAAGCACCCTCTGCAGCTAATTTGTGCTGACCCTCTAGAGCTCTGCGCTATTGCTGCTCTGCACTACGTAGGCACTTCCTCTACGTTGTTGAAATTCATCAACCTCTGCGTTGTTGCTATGCTGATGTTGCCTCTACTCTACGCTACTCCAGTCTTCAGCGTTCTAGCTCTACCAATGTTGCTCCATCATCCTCCCACCAATTGACTCCAGTCATCCTGCTACTATCATTAAGGTCTCCCATAGCTCGTATGTGATCCAAGAGTTTGGGCACCTCAAGTATCCTTCCCCACCACACTGAAGCTCAAAAGAGCTACAAATCAATGTCGCCCCACCTCTTTTCTCGAGGCACATGAACACTCATGGAAACATCGTCATCAGTCCCATCATCATCCTTCGGTGCAGCAACCTTCGAATCAGATTCTTCCTTGCCCTTCTTTTTCATAGGGCATGTTGTGGCAAAATGTCCTAATTGACAACACTTGAAGCATCTGACCTTCGAAAGGTCTTTCTTCTTCTTTCGTTGTTGCCCATGTAGTCCCTTAGATGAAAGACCCACATCTTCCTCCTTCTCCTTGATCTTGATCCCTCCGCCGTTGATGCTCGCCTTGGTCATCCTCCTGATCTCTTCTTGTCGAAGAGCTGCCCACATGTTTTCCCAACTTGGAAGCGCTTCTAATCCCAAAATGCCTTAGACAAAGCTCTCCCACTCATCGGAAACTGCATTCAGAGCAGTCCTCACCATAAGACCTTCATCAAGTGTGGCCCCCACGACAACTAGCTAATCACAGCTCGCCTTCAATCTAAAGAGGAAGAGATCGATCTCTTCTCCCTTTAGCATCTAGAATAGTTGAAGTTGATTCTCAAGAAGTATCCTCCTCTGAACAGAAGTCCCCTGATACAATGTGGTCAAAGAAGTCCACATCTCATGTGTTGTGTTCTTCTCAACAATGTGTGGGACCACATGATCCTTGACTCCATCCATGATCAAGCGCTTAGCCTTTTCTTAAGCTTCCTCGTACTTCTTGAGAGGGTCAGCATCAACAGGAACAACCATGGTATTCAAGGGATGATCTTTGATGCGATACTCATCCAAAACTACCAGGATCCTAGCCTTCCAAATGACAAAGTTGAATGCACCATCCAACCTGTCCTGATCCGTCAGTCCATGTGCATCCATCTCTGCACAACTAAATATGACGAACTGATTCACTTCTCCCTCTTTTGTTGTTGCCCCAGCAAAACTCGGATCTGGGTTTCTTGGTGCTAGAAGCCCTCTAAGGAATCACATTTCCTCTGAAACTGATTTCCCTCCCGGAAATCCTCTTCCAACTGATGTCGAATCGGCCCTCTTTGATCACTCTTTGTTGTTGATCAGCACTAGATCTAGAATTCTTGGCGAGAAGTCTTCTGAGGAACTGCTTCCCCTTACTTTTCCACGCCCTGCTAGACATTGTTCTACACCAACAGAAACAATGCTCCACCAGCAACTACTAAAGAAGAACAATCTGCGCTTCCAGCCATGGCAACTGGAGGCTCAAAATTTATGTGTCATCCCGGCAAGCACTGCATTGCCTCTGCGCAGCTATAGCGTCACCTCTCCTAGCTAACGCAGGCTCTGCGTGAGCTCCACAGGTGACTGTGTCTGAAGCTGCGCTGTCACTCGAGACATCTGCCTTCCTGCAGCAAACTTTCTTCGGTCTTCCGCTGATGGCTTCAGCTCTTCCTGATCTGAAAATACTCTGATACCATGTGAAAATTTCTGAATCTTCTAAACAGAAATCCTATTACAGAAAACTTGATTTACTTCTCCTACTTGTTAATTTAAATTTACAAGCTATTTACTGAATTATTCATGAAAACATCAATGTAAATGTACTGCAGCCTACACAATTATACAGATCAAGTACTGATGAATAAGCAATGCATACAAAGGACACATAATTTTTTGGAAAAATGTCCCCGGAAAAACCCAATGCGGGAAAACTAGTGTAGCAGCTCTTGAGAGTTTTTATTATTATGTAGATTTCTGAATACAAACTAGGGTGCCAATGTGGCTCACCCAACAGAGAATTTCCGCGGCAGAAGTACCTCTATCCGGAGATAGATATTATGCATGATCCAGCGTTAGAATGAAAAACCCCACAGGTGCCTACACAGTCCCAAGCAAGCTCTGCGCTGAGATAGCATCACCCTTCCTCGTGGTTGTGTCACCCCTTTGCTATATATTGAATCTGAGCCCGATCTGCCCCATAGAAACCCTAGCGTTGCATCCTCTAGCTCTGCGTCACCTCCTCTTGACCTACGTCATCCCTTTGGGCCTGCGTCAGCTCCACGTCAGCCCAACTGGGTCAGTGTCACCCTCTCAAGGGTTGCGTTGTCTGTCTTGGGTAGATTTGCGCCTCTGCAAATGTATTCTCGACCTTGGATTCGAAATCCCACTGTCGAACTGCCCCTCACTATACTGCAAGCTCACTCCGAAATTCTCAGCAAACCGCGCCTCAAAATTTCGACTTAGCTCAAGTGCTAACACTCTATCTGTCTTCTCCAACTGACCCCAAGTCTTCCTTTAACACTTTTCCATTAGACGAATCAACGGTCATGATCTAATCTCTAATCGACGGCTAAGTTTATAAAATACTTGATCCTCGTCACTTAGAACATTCTCACCCACATGTTAAATTAATTCACTTTAATTATTTAATTTCCCTAAGTTAGACTTAGGGTCTCCATTAGAATAATTGATTATTTGAATAACTCAAGCTCTGAGTGGAATTTCTCCAAACGATTTCTGAGACTTGGAGATGTTATGTATTCTAGCCCCTCCATAAAGTTTCGGAGCTAGAGCACATCCGATGCTACCCAAAAATCAACAAAATTCTGAGGTCGACTCCCTCTGACAGGGAAGCAGGTCTTTTGGTGGTAATCCTAGTTGTTCCCTCTATCACGGAAGCAAATCCGCCTAACACCACGACTCCCTTTGTCACATAAGCAAGTCCTTCCAATGTTGCTCTCTTTGTCACATAAGCAAGTCATTAGGTTGTCATGTGCCTAGAAGCACAATTTCCCACAAACATTACGGGTAGTAAATCCTAAAGGAAGAATTATTATGACTTATTCTGAGGTGGATGCTCATCCTCATCCTCAACATCAACTACTAATGCATGTTGCTTTCCTTTCCCTTTTCTTGTATGAACTATAAGGGTTGGGGTTTGTTAAAAATGGAAACTAAGGCCAAATTCTACTTTAGACTGTTCATTTGATGGAGATGATTATTGCATTGAATTCCTCTTTTTGAGAGGATCAAAATCGACCTAAAGATCATCAAATTTGGACAAGGAAAAATATGTTTTTGGAATCAAACCCACACGTGCATTTTTCAAGGTCAGCTTGGGGTTAATTAAACAAGTGGAACCCTTCTCCATCTCCTATAAAAGGAAGTGTCCTCCAACCTTATTTGACACATCAATCACATATTTCTTCTCTCTAAAATAGCCGTAGAAAGATGATTGTTGTGAATATAATTCATAATAAAATAATAATAGATATAAACGTAAATGTAAATGTAATAATAAATAATAAGTCATTAACTAATGATTAGTTAGTTAGTGATGAAGAGGCATGTCTTAGAGACATATCCATTTGTGAAAGGGCACCTTCCTAAGGTATATAAGCAGGCCCTCATTCCCATTTGTAATCATCCTATCAACAATTATTTTATACAATATACAATTTACAATTTCTATCCTACAATGGAAGTCTTTGTTTACGAAGTATTTTAATATTTCTGCTGTGTATACGACTAGTGGTCACTATATTGGTATTAGAGCTACATCTGATCCAGCCTTTGGCCATCAACTCTTCGTCAACCATGTTGCCATCATAATTGAAGCATTCGCTACACTAAATTTCGGAGTTTCTCCATTTCGCTACACCTTTGGCCATTAAAATTTAAAGAAAAAAAAAAAAAAAAAGAGAATGAAAGTTTAAAGAAAAAGGAGAAATAAATTAAAAGGAAAAAAAAAAAAAAAAAAAGATTTAAAAGAAAATAGTTCCAAAAGAAAAACAATAAAAAATGGTTCTACAATATTGATAAAAAGTGCATGATAAAAAAACTATACGTAAGAGAAGGAAGATTAGATAAGATTATTTTGATTCTTCTTTTAGTGGTTTACAAGCTTGTTGTTTTAGAAACCCATGGTATTTTCAAGGTAAAATAAGAATAAAAGAAATAAAAAACTTTTTGTGCGAATCGTTGCTCCACGGGTCACGTCTCTGTGGTCTAGTGCACGCACCCCTGTCGCGTTTCCCCGTGCACCCTTTTGGGGAGTCTTGGGAGATGGCAAGGCTTCAATGTGGGGGACGCGACTCCCCAAAAAGGGTGCTTCTGGGTGTCCCCCCTTAGATTTGTCTAATGACACCTAATGTAAAAAAAAAAAATGACTATCATATAGTATAAAGTCAAAAAATTTAAAAATAAAAATAAAAAAATGGTAAGTTTAAAAAAAGTTTACGATTCATTATTCAATGATTCATTTCATTTCTAGCTCTTCGACCTCCGACTGACTTCTTCTACTTCGACCTTGACCTCTCTGTGTCCTTGATGTTGATTCTGAAGGATTACTTTTCAGTTGTTGACCTCAGACTAATTCTTGACTCTTAACTATTTTTGAGTTTGAAACTTTGAGTTATATAAATTTACTATTTACTATTTAGTGTTCAAAGTTCAAACTTTAGTATCTACTATCTACTTCTAGTATGTTTTGCTTTCAATTTCGATTCTAGAATGATGAATGATGAAATTAATTTTTAAATCAATGTACATTGTAGATTGTAGAATGATGAATGATGAATGATATGGAATCATGGATCAATGTATTTGAAGATTTCATTATTGAATTTATTTATTGAATGATCATTGATTATGGATGAATATTAGAATAATGAGTATGTCATATGAATGATGTATGTAACAAAATGAAAGATGAGGATGGATCAATGTATGTCATTATTCAATTCAATTATGAATTTAAATTTTATCATGTGTAGATCAAATTTCAATTTTCAATGTATTGGTATTCATATTAGTATATAGTATATAGTATATTATTATTAGTCTATTTAATATTTAATATTTATCCTTCCATTATATATTATCTAACAATGAATATGAACTTGAATTATATATATATATATATATATATATATATATATATATATATTATATACCTCGACTCCCCGCACCCCCGAAATTTCTCTAAAATTTCAGGGTACTCCCACACGTCCCCCCTATGCGTCTCCCCGTACCCGCATCTCCCCGCACCGGAGTCTTGGTGGAACATTGGTGTGAATAGTAAGTTTAATTTTTATGTGGAGAAAATTAACCAAGTCAAATACACATAATTGGACATATATTTTATATTATACCCCAGAGAGGTGAATAGCCACATTTCACTAGGGTTGTAACTTTTCAAAAAAAATCAATATTAAAAAAAAAAGAGTTAAAAAAATAAAAATATATATATATATATATATATATATATATATAAAAATAAATAAATAAAACTAGAATCTACTTAGTCAAAAAACTCATCACTAAAGGAAGGCTATATTTAAGGTTATATAAAGGAAGTATTATAAGGAATTATCAAGGCAATTAATATCAAGGAAAAGTAAGGTTTAAAAACAAAACAAAAAAACGATTACATAATACTTAAAGTCAACTCGAAAAAACAAAAATGGGATCAATCATGGAAAAAAAATTGATAGATAATGGAGCTCAAGTCTAAAATGCCGAAGGAAGAAGGGTTTTCTTATAATGGGTTTTCAGTTATAAATCATAGAGTAATTACATTAAAATGAAGAATCCAAGAAAGAAAAATTAATATCGTTGTCAGCACAAGCAACGATAAAAATTATATCAACATCAACTTGGCGAATAAGCTACTAATTCCAGAGCCAAGCATTGGGGTAAGGAAAAATCTTTTTGACGAAAAAGAGTATACAATTAGTGATTTACAAGTGACAGTAAATCATTATGAGTACATATCTCAATTTCTTGTTGTAAAGATGGATTATACAAAGGTTGACATCATACTCGGTCAACCCTGGTTTAAGGATTTGGGTTCATTAATTTTAAACAAGTTTTGACTTTTCCTTATAAGGGGAAGATGATCACATTTCAAGACATTACAATGGAGTCAAAATCGTTAATGTCTACATAAGAAGACTTTAAGGATATCTCAGACTTGATGTTCAAAGATAACAAAAAAACTATATCAATGAAGCAAAAAGAGCTTGAAGAAGTCATCTCCAGCAAAGACATAGAAGTTTAGCGCTTCAGAGATCACCAAGAAAAACTACTCGAACAAGTCAAGAAAGCTAAAGCATCAAAGAAGTAACTAAAGAAGCATTTATTAGAACAACAAGAAAAAATGTATGTTTTAAGAGCCTTAATCAGACATTATTAGAACAAATCAAAAGTTTAAAAGATGATGAAGCTACTAAGAATAAAATCAACAATTCAGAAAAGGATGAACTTGTAGGTTTAAGGAATCATAACCAAAACCTACTTACACAAATAAAGAAACTTAAAAATGATAAGAAATCGTTGAATGACAAACTAGAAAAACTTCAAAGTGAAGTATTGACGTCGTCAGTTGTTTCAGTTCAAGTTGAAGACAAAGAAATTAATATTGATCCAGTCAATATCACAAGTAAGGAAGAAGAAGAATCTAGAGAAGTTAAAACATATGCAGATGCTACAGTTCAAACATTGGGCATCCCAATTGATGATTCAGACGGCCACTCAACAACAACAACGCCTGAAGGAAATCAAGAATCAACCACTAACATGATAAAGGCAAACCAAACCAAAGGAGCTATGTATCGACATCCAATTCATAAGAGCAGACTTTCTAATCAAGCTATGTACCAGTATCACTCAGAAAATAAACAACAAATTCATGTTCCTAGAGATACTGAAGCTTGCAGGATCCAGTCATACGATAACTATTCACCACACATCTCCAAACATCAGAAGATACCCCATAAGATCAATATAGAATGGTCTAATCCATTCTCAGTATGACAGTTTTGTCTATCACTCAGAGTATCATGTTGAAATTTGGTTACCGGCGGACAAGTGGTTTCCTAAGGCTTAGATCTTTGGCCTAGGGAAAAGTGTCCAATAGAATTTAATTTTTCTATCTAATTTTAAAGTGACTTTAAGTGATAAAGTTACCAAGTCTAATTTTAAAGTGACTTCAATAAAGTCAATGTGAAATTAGAAAGTGAAAAGTGACTTTGGAAATAAATGATTAAGTGGGTCTTTATTAAAGTGGGGTGAATTAAAAAATAGAAAGTGAGATTTAAATGAGCATTTAATCTCAGCCCTAGATCTAAAGCTATCTCAGCCATTGGATTTAGGGATTCCCCAAAAGTCACTTAGGGTTAGGTTAAAGGGGGAAAAAGAGGGAAAAGGTCATTCATTCTTTCATGAGCATATTGAAAGAGGAGAAGAAAAAGCTAAGAAGATTTTTCTGAGCAGTGAGAAGAAAGAGGGCAGCAATGAGGAGATTCAGCAAAAGGTACAGCAGCATTTATTGGCACAAATCCCAAGGCAGAAATACGTACAGCAAGAGAGAGGTACTATTTCCAAGAAAGAGGCACGAAAATCGAGGAAGAGGGCAGCAGCATTAAGCACGAAGTTTGAGGAAAAAATCTGGCCACGGAAATTGAGGAGAAGTGCTGCTGATTTTTTTGGCACAAAAACCGAGAAAAAGGACAGCAGCTTCAGCGCTGATTTCAAGGCTGTTTTTGGGCACAAATTTCAAGGAGGGCTACTATAAAAATCCGTACAGTCCATACAGCCTGTTCCGACATGCTTCCCGAGGTGGTCGTACATCATTTATTGCTGTCAGTAATGCTATAATATTTTATGTTTTGCAAGTTGCTGATTTGGCACAATTTCCGAGGTAGTGTGCAAGCACGGAAATCGAGATAAGTCTGTAAATTTGGTTGCTGGAATTTTTACTGTGTTTTTCTGTTTTACTGTAAAAGCAATATTCAGAAAATAAAGAGAAGTTTTCGAACTGCTTTTCCCCAAGAGTTGTAGGGGGTTTTTCCAGGGTCAAGTTGACCAAAAATCAGCGTGTCAAAATTTTGTGTGTGGCTGATTTATTTTTCTGAGTTTTTATTTCTGCATTTCAGCACTGTAAAATTTCCAGAATTTGTGTTTTCAGAAAATATTTATTTTTCCAGCTTGTTGAATGTATGGCTATGGGAATGGGCATTTAACTTTATAGGAGAAATAAGGAGAAACTGAAAACCGAGGTTGGTTATAAAATTTCTACATGGTATCGGAGCTATTTTGCTGAAAAGTGCAGTTTGGGACAACAAGAAGAAAAATTACAGCAAGCTAATTTTCCACACAGAAAACATTACCTTTACTACAGCAGTGTTATTTTCAGTTTATTAGGACAGCAAGCATGTATTTGGGCTTGAGGGTGGAGGATAGGTTGGATGGGCATAGTAACTATAGTGTATGGAAGGAGAGAATGCAGAGCATCTTTGAGGAGGCAGAAGTCTGGGATATCATGGTGCATACTGCACAGAACCATGTTAATGTCTCTACTGATGTTGTTCAGTTGGCAGCCTTTAATAAAAAGAATAACAAGAGTAAGAGACTGATTCTAGATGGAATCAAAGACCATTGCATTCCTCATGTGAGAGGAAAGAGAAATGCTCATGAGATGTGGACAGCATTGACCAATCTCTACTAGAGTACCAATGAGAACAGGAAAATGGTCCTAAGCGAGAAGGTGAAGACCATTAAAATGGGTAACACTGATAGTGCAGCTGGATATCTCACAAAGATTACTAATGTGAGAGATGCATTGGCAGCAGTTGGAGAGGTCATTCCACCCACTGAGTTGGTGCGGATTGCAGTGAATAGCCTTCCCAGTTCATGGTTGAACTTTGTTGATGGGGTTTGTGCACGTGAGACCCTTCCCTCTTGGGAGAGGTTCCTGGATGATTGCATACAGACAGAAATCGGAAAGAGCGAGTTTGGGGCAGCCAAACCAGTTGAGCAGGATGAGGATGTAGCACTGTTGGCAGGAGGCAAGAAAGGCAAGGGAAAGAAGCAAGCTTCCACAAGTGGTGGTGGGGGCAAAGGCAAAGGTAAAGGTAAGCAGTTGAACAAGGAGAAGGACTATTCCAAGGTGAAGTGTTGGAATTTTCAAAGGATGGGACACTGTGCAGTTGTGTGTCCGGAGAAGAAGAAGAAGGGGAAGAACCAGAGCATGGCAGCATCAGCAGAGATAGAGGAGTTTACGAATAGCTTTGACCAGGAGTTTGGGTTCATTGCTTGTGAGTCCACTAGTGCAGGATCACCTGCCACGGAAGTTGAGAGGGAGTGTGCATTTGAATTTCCCTCCACTAGCAGAGCATCTTCAGGTATCTGGTATGTTGACAGTGGGTCTTCACGTCATATGACAGGAGTCTGTGAGTACTTCTCAAAGGTTTCAGAGAGTGGCACTAATATAAAGGTAGTACTCGGAGATGATAGCGTTGTTAGAGCAGTCGGTGTGGGGATATTGACATTTGATAGGGAACCCAAACCTCCCTTAAAGGTGTTAGATGTTCTATATGTGCCAGGGATGAAGAAGAACCTCATATCCGTCTCAGCATTGGAGGACAGAGGATATGAGATATTTTTCAGGAGAGGACAGGTGCTGATATATCCCAGAGGCACCCCAGCTGATTCAGCTAAAGTGATAGGTGTACGCCATGCAAAGGTGTACAAGTTTGCATTTCAGCCCCTTTTGGCATTGAGCAGTAGTACCGACAGCAGAGCTAGCGGTTTAGAGTTGTGTGAGATTTGACACCGCATGATGGGGCACATGTATCATGGAGCCTTGAGGACATTGCGGGAGATCACTATAGGTGTGCCAGATTTCAGTACTAGTCACTTTGATACATGCAGAGGATGTGCTATGGTCAAGTTTGCCAAATCCCCTTTTCCCAGCAGTGACAACAGATCAACTGGGATACTTGATTTGATTCATTCCGATGTAAGCAATCAGATGTCTCATGTTTCCTTGAGTGGATATGAGTATTATGTTTTATTCATTGATGATCACTCTAGGAGGACTTGGATTTATTTCTTGAAGACCAAGAGTGAGGTCTTCAAGCGGTTTCAAGAGTTCATAGCTCTTGTGGAGACTCAGAAAGGTCGAAAGATCAAGTCCTTGAGGTCGGACAATGGAGGAGAGTACACCCTTGGTGAGTTTGTTGAGTATTGTGCGAAGGTAGTCATTAAGAGGGAGTTCACAGTTCCTTACAACCCCCAGCAGAACGGGGTTGCGGAGAGGAAGAACAGATCCATCGTTGGGGCTGCCAAAGCCATGTTACATGATCAAGGGTTACCATTGTTTTTGTGGGCAAAGGCCTGCAACACTGCTGTATATTTGCAGAACAGGAGTCTGCATAGTGCCTTGGGGCATGTGACTCCGGAGGAGGCTTTTTCTGAGAAGAAGCCTAATGTTGGTCATCTTCGTATCTTTGGGTGTATTGCATACTCCTACGTACCCAAGGAGAAGAGGACCAAGCTAGAGCCCATCGCAGAGAAGGGTGTCTTTGTGGGCTACAATGAGACCTCAAATGCCTTTCGGATTTATATTCTCGAACAGAGGAGAGTTGTTGTCAAGCGGGATGTGAAATTCGAGGAGAGGGCTTTCAGGAGGTCACGGAAGTTAAGAGTATCTAGATCAGCCAGACCCTCAGGAGCAGCTGAGTTAGTCACAGGGATCCAGTGGGCAGGGATCAGGAGAATCCGGAGGTACATCGATTACGGTGTCAGGTCCATTAGTGAGCAGTGGCTCACAGAGTCAGAGGAGTGGTGCTTCGAGCAGCATGCAGAGCAATCCGCAGAGCAGTTCACTAGGGAGTCCACTCATGGACAATTCACACGGTACTTTAGCATCTACAGGTTCAGGTTCAGGCAGGAGGACAGCAGACAGACAGTCAGGAGTTCAAGCTCCTGATGATGAGGAGGAGTTTCATTCTCCGGTGGGAGAAGTGTGCTCAGGGAAGAGGAAGCCCAAGTGGCTTCATTATACCTTGAGAGAGGCCACATCTGTTGCTAGGCCTAAGAGGCCGGTCAAAGATAGCAGACCACCTGATAGGTTTTGTAGCTATATGGCAATGGTTGCCAACATCATTGACTTTGAGCCTTCTAGCTATGAGGAGGCAGCTAGCCAGCAGGTCTGGAGAGAGGCCATGTAGGAGGAGTATTCTTCTATCATGAAGAATGATGTTTGGGAGGTGGTGCCGAGGCCTGAGGGAAAATCCGTGTTTACTTCTAGATGGCTTTACAAGGTAAAGCATGTTGCAGATGGCAGCATCGAGAAATTCAAGGCAAGGTTTGTCGCAAGAAGGTTCTCCCAGGTAGAGGGAGTAGATTATGAGGAGACCTTCGCTCCCGTGGCTCGATATACTTTGATTCGCTCCATCATATCGATAGCAACAGAGATGGGTTCGAAGATTCACCAAATGAATGTGAAGACCGCATTTCTCAATGGCTTCATAGAAGAGGAGGTGTACATTGAGCAGCCACAAAGCTTTGAGTTGCATGGGAAGGAGTCCCATGTGTGCAGACTGAAGAAGGCCCTTTATGGCCTGAAGCAAGCTCCTAGAGCTTGGTACTCTAGGATAGATACATACTTGCAGAAGATGGGTTTCACAAAGAGTGATGCAGATCCGAACCTTTACTTTATTATGATAGGTGAGGAGCCTCTCATTCTAGTGATGTATATGGATGACTTGGTCATTACAGGTGCAGAGAGACTCATAGAGCACTGCAAGAGAGATCTTGTGTCAGAGTTTGAGATGAAGGACATTGGCTTAATGCATTACTTTTTGGGTTTGGAGTTGTGGCAGGAGGAGGGGCATTTCTTCCTGGGGCAGGGGAAGTATATTGTGGACATCCTTGGCAGATTCCACATGGAGGATTGTAGACCCATGTCGACACCGATGATCACCAACTGGAAGAAGCTTCACGCTTTAGATTCCGAGTTGGTGGACCCCACTTTGTATAGACAGCTGATTGGTTCCTTGATGTATTTGGTCAACACCAAACCAGATATATGTTTTGCAGTCAACACGATGAGCCAGTTCATGTGTGAACCCAGGAGGGTGCACTTGGTTGCTGCAAAACACATTTTGCGGTAATTGCAGGGGACAGTGGATTATGGTCTGGATTATAGGCAGGGGGATGGAGTGAGATTGACAGGTTACATTGATTTTGATTGGGCAGGTTGTGCTTCTGATAGGAAGAGCACTTTAGGGTGTTGTTTTGGGTTGGGTTCGACAGTGGTGTCGTGGTTCAGCCGAAAGCAGCAGTCAGTAGCATTGAGTTCAGCGGAAGCAGAGTATATGGCAGCCAATCTAGCTAGTTGTGAGGCCATATGGCTTCACAAGATGTTGTTTGGCTTATTTGGTCAGCCATTGAGACCTTCAGTGATTTACTGTGATAATCAGAGTTGCATTAAACTCACGGAGAATCCAGTGTTTCATGACAGGTCAAAGCATATCGGCATCAGATATCACTTCATCAGAGACTATGTTCAGAAGGACGCTATGAAGCTTGAGTATATTCCCACTGATGAGCAGGTTGCAAATATTCTTACCAAAGCCTTACCACAAAGCAAGCATGTCTACTTCAGAGACAAGATGGGTGTGGTGAGGAACACCTTCCTCGGTAAGACTGAGTGTTGAAATTTGGTTACCAGAGGAAAGGTGGTTCCCTAAGGCTTTGATCTTTGGCCTAAGGAAAAGTGTCCAAAAGAATTTAATTTTTCTCCTAAAGTGACTTTATAAAGTTATAAAGTCAAATCTAATTTAAAAGTGACTTTAAGTGATGAAGTTACTAAAGTCTAATTTTAGAGTGACTTTAATAAAGTCAATGTGAAATTAGAAAGTGAAAAGTGACTTTGGAAATAAATGACTAAGTGGGTCTTTATTAAAGTGGGGTGAATTAAAAAATAGAAAGTTCAGAGATGAGAAGATGTTCTTAAGTAAGCTTTGAAGACAAAGCTTCTTGAAGGGAGATGCTATGTTATGAATATAATAAAATAATAAATATAAATGTATATGTAATAATAAATAATAAGTCATTAACTAATGATTAGTTAGTTAGTGATGAAGAGGCATGTCTTAGAAACATAGCCATTCATGAAAGGGCACCTTCCTAGGGTATATAAGAGGGCCCTCATTCTCATTTGTAATCATCCTATCAACAATTCTTTTATACAATATACAATTTACAATTTCTATCCTACAATGGAAATCTTTGTTTACGAAGTATTTTAATATTTCCGCTGCATATACGACTAGCGGTCGCTACAATGATGGCTTCAACTAAGAAGGAGGGGCAATGTGGACATCATTTATGGACTGCTTGATGGGTCGAGTTCTTTGGGTAGGAGGCTGTTAGGAGAAAATTTGGCGTAAGTTGATGCATCTTTTGGGCATATCTATCTTCTATTGCAAGTCCAAGTTATCACAAAGGCTGATGGGGGGCATAAGGAGTGTTTGGGTGTGAGTTTATGGTGTGGAAACTCTCTCCTAGGTGGGCCGCATCTTCAGGGAACTTTTCTCAAGCAGGCCGCAGGCATTATCTTGCTGAACAGTGAATGGAGAGGGTAATCATCTGCCCAGGTAAGTCATAGACCTAATTTGGTGAAGGCAAGTTAGCATGGAGGCTTGTTTGGGGGTTGGATTAAGCCCAAACTTGTAGCAGAAAGAGGACAAATTGTCTTGGAGGGAGGTTGCAGTTGTAGAAGGTTGTTTGGGTTCGTTTGTAAGGGTTGTCGCAGTGTGCCACATGCCCTAACCAGGAGAAGCAAGCAACAACAGTATACTCAAGCACTTGTGATCATAAGGTATGTGTAGAATCTAGATTGTTGAGATTTTGGCATGTTGGGGTAGCATCGAATGAGCTCTAGCTCCCAAACTTTGTGGAGGGACTAGAGTACATAAGATCTCCAAGACCTAGAAAGCGATTTAAGAAATTCCATCATGTTTAAGAGATATTTAATTAATTAATCTTTTTAATTAAGGACCCTAAGTCTAACTTAGGAAAATTAAAAGATTAAAGTTAATCAAATTAAACATGTGATGAAAATGACTTAAGTCACACGGATCAAGCATCTTCTAATCTTAGTCGTCGATTCAAGATTAAATCATGACCGTTGAAACCAAGTTGGAATTCTAGAGCATGGTTTGCTAAGAATTTCATAAGTGTTTCAGATGCAGTGAGGGGCAGTATGGGCAAGAGGGATGGTTTGATCCCAGGCCAAGAGTGCAACAAGGGCAGAGAAGCAACAGACCGAGGCAGCAGCTATGCAGCTCAGATAAGAGCCCAGCAAGGGAAGCACAGAGGCATCAGGAGCTACACAAGCTTGACGCAGGCCCAGAAAGGGCAGCACAAGGGCAGCAGGAGGCCAGCAAGGCTAACGCAGGCCTAGCCAGGGTAACATAGGGGCAGCGTAACCCAGTGTGGGGTGACGCAGGCCCTTCTTGAGCAACGCAAGAGCTGACGTTGGCCATCCAGGCTGCATATTTTATTTCTCTAACGGGTTAACCAGTTTGGTGCCCAGATCTGTTGTACTTAGATTTTGCTTAATAATAAAAACCCTCCAAGAGCCAGAAGACCGATTTTCCTGCATTGGGTTTTTCCGGGGACAGTTGTCCAGAAAATCCTTGTGTGTCACTTTGTCATTGTGTATGTTATTCAGTTTAGATCTGTATGTGTAGGTTGTTAATGTGTTTACTTCGATTTTAATGCTGAAGATTTCAGATCAATAACTTAATGTAAGTAGAAGTAAATCATAAATTTAACAATAGGGTTTATGTTTGAGTATATTCAAAAAATTTCACATGGTATCAGAGCGATTGCAGATCTAGTTGAATCTCCAACAAGAAGGTTGAAGAATCTGTGTTGCAGAAAACAGCAACAACAACAGATAACCCAAAGAGGGCAGTGCAGCAGCAGAGGGACGCAGAGGCAGGAGAGCCACGCAGAGGGCTAACGTAGTCCTTAATGGGTGATGTAGAGGCAGCGTAGAGCCACCCAGAGGGACGCAGTTGCAGCATGCATTGCGCAGAGGCTGCGCTGGGCCAGTCTGCTCACACAAAGACCAACCAGGGTGACGCAGTCCAGAGGCTGCTTGTTGTGCAGAGTGTTGTGAACTAGAAGCTGAGTTGCAGACCTTCAGTAGTTGCTGGTGGGGTGAAAATTCTGTCGGTGGAGAATTTAGCCTAAGCTAAGTTGACAAAGAGCGGGAGGAGAACAGCTTCTCAGAAGATTTCCTACCAAAGAGATCTATAGATCAATTAGAGGATCGAAGAAAGCTGATTCATTTTGTTTGGCAGACTTCCAACAGAGGGAGTTAGTTGTCAAAGGGAAAAGAGGGGGCCTTTCTCGCCAAGGACCCTAGATCCGAGTCTCTAGTATAGAGAGGAGGATTCGTTCCGACAAACTTTTGAGTAGATGGCGCCACATGGATTGCGTGATCAGGATAGGTTGGACGATCTGTCCAACTTTGCAATCTGGAAGGTCGAAATCCTGGTTGTCATGGAGGCATACAACTTGAGGGAGAATGGAGAGAAGGCCTTGGCTACACCGACCGATGTGAAACTCCTGGCAGAGCATAATGAAGCACCAGCACATGCCAAATGCTTCATCATGGACAAGGTAAAAGATCATGTGGTACCACACCTAGAAATTTTTGAATCTTATATCTTATGCAGAAATTATTATTGTTAACCCGGTTATGCTCCTCCTACTTAGACAAGTTATTAACTGAATAAATTCAAGTTAAAATCGAAGCAAAACTGTTAATCAAGGTTGTCATTGATGTCAATGTGGCATTGACCGAGATGTCAATATTCTTGAGATGCCTGGTTCCAGATGATGATGCCATGACTCTTGGTTGACTAGGATACTATCAATGAAGATGTCAAGTCATGAAGAAGTCAAACCACTAATGAAGGAAGCCCTAAGTACTTGATCTAATGTTGCATGCACTTGATGATCTAGATCTTAACCAATGATGTCATACACTTGAATGATACTTGATGATGACATATGATGATGTCATACACTTGGATGATACTTGATGAAGTCATACACTTGATGAAGGTTGGAAGACTAGATGATGATGTGGAAGATCTCATTTGATGGCTGGAAGACTACCTCAAAACATTCCTAATAATGCTGCACTATGACATATTACTGCACTATTATTGAATACATAATGCTATACCTTCATGATGATATGGATGCTAGATACTATCATGATGACAAGGATGTCCTAAATGATGACACTATGATCCTATAACTGATAAGCCAAACAATGCAGAAGACAAACAAAGGAGAAGCCATGCTGTCCTATTCACTTTCTGCACAGAAAAATAAAGGACAATCACAAAGAAAAATTGTTTTTACCACCTTAGAGGCATCCTTCCAAATTGACTCCTATACCATCTTTTAGAGCATATTTTTTTCTTTTCAATGAGCCCTTACTTGCCTCGAAACTCCCAATAGTTTGTGAGAAATTGAATTTTTAAGATAGAAAAATATATAATTGCAGTCAAGCCGACCTATGCAGTCATATAAAGTCGGCCTCTCTTCCAATGGACGTGTCCCTTCATAGGGACAAACAACTATATATATAAATCTGCGCTCATTCATTTCTAAGCCAGCAATTCGGTGAAGAAGACATAGAATTCAGTCAAGATTTCAGAGAAAAATCACAGAAGATAAACTAAGGCTGAGGAGGACAGTTTGGGTAAATTATGTGGTGGGCTGTCATTCAAAATTGAACAGAGTTCACTATCTCGGATTGAAGGGCTTGTAGCTTGTGCATATAACAAAATTTGTGATCACAGGCTTCGGACCTGTTTGGCAATCTCGGACAAGACTTTGAACCTGTGATAAATCATCTTCCAACCACCTGAAATTGCATTAGAAAAGATCAGACTGTCAACATTTCAAAGCTCAGTTCAAATTTGTTGTTACTGTATTATTTCTCAGACAAAGGAGGTTATAACTGTATTTCAGATAGCACCACACCACAAACCTGTAGCTTGATACTCCAGCAATAACCCTTGTCCTGTGTGGAGAATATTCTGAAGCAACTCTACAGAAATCAGATCTTTGGTTGAGACAGTGAACTGTGACTCTGATCATTACACGGTGAATCTAGACCTCGGATCTAGGATTGTGGCTTGGACTTCAAATGCAACATTCTGACTTCTAATGTTGTCTCTCAGTACTCGTATTAAGTAATAGTAGGTCTCCTTGGACGATAAAGTTCCAAACTGTAGTGTCATTTGTACAGTGGCACAGTGGTTTTGTAGAACCCTCCTTTAGACAGTGAAGAACTTTCTCTTGGGCAGTGAGGTTGATAAAGTGAAGCCCAGTAATAAAGACAACATAGTGAAGCAAAGTGATATTGGACTCAAAGTCAACACAGTAAAACAAAGTGATTGAACAGTGAAGTCAACATAAACAATTTTGGAATTGATTGAACATTGAAGAATTTGGTCAAGGTAAGTACATCACTTATCAAAGTTAGTGAAGGGATTTGAAGACTTTGATTGAATTATTTATGTAGTGATCTTGAAGAAGATTGAAGATATTTTGAGAAGTCTTGAGAAGTCTTGTGGAGAACTTGAAGACCATGATGCATTAGCTATCATGAGGTGACCTTAGAGATCTTTGTTTGGGTATGATGAAGAACAGCGGTGACACCTTCATGTGAAGATTAAGGTTGTCATGGATGATGTGACATGGAGACTAAGATTGACAGGGCTCGTTGAAGAAGACTTTGGGAGCCGTGAAGAATAACCAAACATATTTTGACAAAGTGAAGTTGAGGGTTGGAGCCTCATAGAGACAAGGTCGGTGCTTTGGAAGATAGGGTTGGAGCCCTAGAGGATTGGAGTCCTCAAGAAACCAAGTAGGAGCCTGTACCAGAGATAGGGTTCGAGCCCTAGAGGTTGGTGCCTCAAATTGACAAGGTTGGAGCCTTGGAAAGACCAAGTTGGTGCTTGGCACAATACAGATTGGAGCCTGGAAGATTGGAGTCTTCATCTAGGGTTGGAGCCCTATATCATTATTGTACTTTACTTATTGTAAAGAAGAAATTAATAAAAGTATCTATTCCATCATTGTTCATTTTGTGTTCTAAATATAAGTGATCTAATTGGTAAAATTAACAATTGAAAAGACATAATGATTCACCTCCCTCTCAGTATTTCCAACAATTGGTATCAGAGCCAGTACCTTCACTCAAAGTCTAACAACTTGAAGGTTGATCATTAGAACACAGATGGCAAAGCCAAGGAAGAAAGTCTCCAATCCTCCTAAAGATGTGTCTTCCTCAACCATCGAAATTGAAGTCAATCAATTTGCAAAGGTTCCATTGTTCAATGGAAATTTTGATATATGGGAGTCAAGAATGACGAATTTCTTAAAGACTCAAGGAATTGAAGTTTGGAAATCAATGATTACTAATGACACGATGGACGAATAATCCAAGTACAATACAAGAGCAATGAAGGCAATTTTGAATGGGTTACCAAATTCTGTGAAGGCCAATTTTGAAAAATGTTCGTCAGCAAAAGTCATATGGGACAAACTTCATGATCTTCACTCAAAAGGAGCGTTGACAATGATCTCTAGTCAAGAAGATGATGGAAAACAAGAAAGAAGTCCAGAATCCATCAAGGAAGCTGAATATAAGAGAGATGACAACAAGGCTAAAGAAGACCTAGAAGATGAAGAGAACAAAGAAGACTTTGAAGAAGATCTCTTGAATAAACTTATGGCTTCCATGGAAGAGATTAACAGTTTGAAAAATGAAAATGAGGAACTTAAGAAGAAAGCGCAAGATGGTAACCAAGACAAGACAAGGAAGGAAGTTGACTTTGTCAAGCTTCAAGTACAAGAAAGAGATGAGGAGCTCACCAAACTTAAAGAGGAATTTCATCAAAACAAAAGAAAGCATCATGAAGAAGTCATATCTATGACAAATCAATTGGATAAGGCAAAGAAAAAGGAAGAAACTTTGTCAAGCCACCTTGAACAAAGACTTAAGAGCTTGAACAATCTTGAAGCAGAGATTGGTCAATACAAGGAAGAAGTCTCCTCTCTTAGATCTCAACTAGAAGAAGCAAGGAAACAAGCGCAAGGAGCTGAGAAGGTGATGGAAACTTTGGCATTCATAGAAGGACAAGTTAATGAAGCAGAAAAGGAGAGAAACACCATGATATGCCAACTAGACGAAAAGGATGAAGAAATCTTGAAACTAAAATCAGACATCAATCTTCTCAAGGCCGAAACATGTGAAGCTATAAGAATAAAAGAAGAAATGGAGAGCAATCTAGCAAAGGAGAATGAAGAAGTCTTCATAATGAAAATCAAATATCATCTCCCTTAAAATCGAAGCACGTGAAGCAACAAGGATGATGGAAGAAATGAAGAAGCAACTACTTATGAAAGATGAAAACTGTGAAAAGTTGAAAGGAGAAATTGTCTTTCTTGAAAAGGAAGTTGAATTGTTGAATAAAAAATTGAAAAGCTCTCAAACCCTAGATGACATCCTAAGTCAGCAAAGGTCTCCCCTTGATAAATCAGGTCTTGGCTATGCATGTGAATCCTCAAGCAAGAATGATAATGCTTCAAACAACAAAGATGTGAGGAACCTAGAAAGAAATGTTGATGCTCCCAGTTCCAACAAAGGCAAGGAGAAGAATCAAGACAACAACAGAAGAAATTCTACTCTAAGGAGACTTGCATATGGTGTCAAGAATACAAAAGGCAATGAATATCATCAAAGAATCCCAAGGCAAAAAGACTTCAAGAGTACTTCAAGGAACTCTTCATCTCCCAGGTACTAAAGTATATTTCTTGGATATTGCTATTCTTGTACAAACTTTGGGTATGTGGCAAAAGATTGTAGGGCATATCACAAAGACAAATATAATGGTCCCCGTCAATCTCCTCGAAGAAATTTTGCAAGAAGAAGTCATGATTTCTTATTCATGAACAAGATAGAGTGCTTCAATTGCCATAACATTGGACATATGGCACGTGATTGTAACTTGACTTGGGCCCCTGCACAAGCTAGAACCATGCCAGAGAAGAAAGTTACACAAGTATGGAGAAGGAAACAAGTTGAATCCGGAAGTCTCTTGAACACTCCAACGAACAACACATGTTTTTGACTAGATGAAGTCATCCTTGATATTCCAAGTATTTGATGGTGAAGCCCTGCCAAAAAGAGACCATGCATACACTTAGGGGGAGTTTGTGATTCTTGAGTATTCTTGAAGAAAGTGATCCGTGAGTGGGCCCTATGAAATCCTTGATGAGTTACACATGGACAATCTTGATAAATCATCTCTCGGAAGTAACTCCATTGAAGAAAAACATGATATTATGATGATGCCTTCTACTTGATCACACAAGGTAAGAAATCCTTCATGAGCTAAACAAATTTGTGCAGACAGGGGGAGATGGTACATCACATGAAGAAATGCAAACACATCTATCATGGAACATATTGCCAGAAGAAAGAGCACCATGGCAGGGGGAGTAACATACCTATGAAGGACTACAATTCATGAAGAAAAGAAGCAACTTGATAGGAGGAGTATTGCCATTGATGTCAAAGGAGGAGAGAGATTAGAAGGGCAAGAATATTGCCATCAATGACAAAGGGGGAAATTGTTAATCAAGGTTGTCATTGATGTCAATGTGGCATTGATCGAGATGTCAATATTCTTGAGATGCCTGGTTCCAGATAATGATGCCATGACTCTTGGTTGACTAGGATACTATCAATGAAGATGTCAAGTCACGAAGAAGTCAAACCACTAATGAAGGAAGCCCTAAGTACTTGATCTAATGTTGCATGCACTTGATGATCTAGATCTTAACCAATGATGTCATACACTTGAATGATACTTGATGATGACATATGATGATGTCATACACTTGGATGATACTTGATGAAGTCATACACTTGATGAAGGTTGGAAGACTAGATGATGATGTGGAAGATCTCATTTGAGGCTGGAAGACTACCTCAAAACTTTCCTAATAATGCTGCACTATGACATATTACTGCACTATTATTGAATACATAATGCTATACCTTCATGATGATATGGATGCTGGATACTATCATGATGACATGGATGTCCTACATGATGACACTATGATCCTATAACTAATAAGTGAAACAATGCAGAAGACAAACAAAGGAGAAGCCACGCTGTCCTATTCACTTTCTGCACAAAAAAATAAAGGATAGTCACAAAGAAAAATTGTTGTTACCACCTTAGAGGCATCCTTCCAAATTGACTCCTATACCATCTTTTAGAGCATATTTTTTTCCTTTCAAATGAGCCTTTACTTGCCCCGAAACTCCCAAAAGTTTGTGAGAAATTGAATTTTTAAGGTAAAAAAATATATATTTGCAGTCAAGCCGACCTATGCAGTGATATAAAGTCGGCCTCTCTTCCAATGGACATGTCTCTTCATAGGGACAAACAACTATATATATAAATCTGCGCTCATTCATTTCTAAGTCAGCAATTCAGTGAAGAAGACACAGAATTCGGTCAAGATTTCAGAGAAAAATCACAGAAGATAAACTAAGGCCGAGGAGGACAGTTTGGGTAAATTCTGTGGTGGGCTATCATTCAAAATTGAACAGAGTTCACTAGCTCGGATTGAAGGGCTTGTAGCTTGTGCATATAACAAAATTTGTGATTACAGGCTTCGGACCTGTTTAGCAGTTTTGGACAAGACTTTGAACCTGTGATAAATCATCTTCCAACCACCTGAAATTGCATTAGAAAAGATCAGACTGTCAACATTTCAAAGCTCAGTTCAGATTCATTGTTACTGTATTATTTCTTAGACAAAGGAGGCTATAACTGTGTTTCAGATAGCACCACACCACAAACCTGTAGCTTGATACTCCAGCAATAACCCGTGTCCTATGTGGAGAATATTCTGAAGCAACTCTACAGAAATCAGATCTTTGGTTGAGACCAATGTTGCAGGAAATGTCCCCCCCCTCCCCCGGCTCCAAGACCCGAAATGCGTGTCGTACAGATCCGTACGGGATTCGCACCCCGAACCACGGATCCGAATTTCGCAAACGCGGTTCGCAAAAAAAATTGCGATTCCTGGAAATCTGGATCCGTACGTCCGGATCCGTGTTTCCGTACAGCTGATCCGCGAATTGTATGGCGGATCACCGTACGGAGGCGCCACGATCCCTGTACGGATCCGTACGGATCGCCAGCGGTTCCGTACAGTGCCGTACGGATCCGACTAATGTAGGTCAGAAAAGTGATTTTTTTTTTTATTTTATTTTTTTTTTTGGGTCTTTGGGTGGGTTAGTAGGTGAGTTAGTGCTGAGTTAGGGATAGGATGAAAAAAATATAAGCTCTGTTTTACCTCCTTAGATGTTTCTTAGATGCTCCCTCATGGTAATGTTAAATTCTTAAAGTAAAAGTGACATTCTAATTTATTTTTCATTTTCATCCTTTTACTTAAATTTTTAACATTACCATGAAATGACTTAGGATGTTTGAGAGTGGTTCCAGCCTGATCAGACTTCAAATGGAGAAAATAGAATTTCATATCCTATTCAAAATTCAGCAGACTTAACAATTTTCAGGAAATCAGGATCAATGGTATGGTGGCATGTCATTAGATTATATCATGTATGAGCGTATGTGATTAGCATTTAATCAAGAGCACCAAGCCCTATATGTAACCTAGTGTTGGTGGTGTTAATTGTTGAACTCCTTTGTCATGTCGTTAGCAAAAAATTACATTTCAATCAAGTCAAAATAATCGATCAAGCATGTTAAGTTCTTTCTACCATATTTTAAGGCTTGCATTAGGTAGTTTGATCAAAATTGGGCAATTTTGACTAATGTCCCTAGATAATCGAAGTAGAGGCAAAGGCTAGACAAGAGGAGAAGAATCTAGATTATAGATGGTTGATGCATCTAAATGGTTGATGCTCAAATAATTAATCATTAATGTACAATGGATGTCATATCTATCTTGATTTATGTACAAATATGCATGCTTCCATATCTTCTACAATTAATTTGGTATTTTGGATATTTTTTTAATATAAATGCAAAAAAAATAAAAATAAAAATATATATAGTAGATGCTTTTGAGACGCTTTGCTTCCTAGATTTTTTGGAAATGATGCTTCCGCATCCCCGCTTCGTCCCCGCTTTGTGCAATGTTGGTTGAGACAGTGAACTGTGACTCTAATCATTACATAGTGAATCTAGACCTCGGCTCTAGGACTATGGCTTGGGCTTCAAATGCAACATTCTGACTTATAATGTTGCCTCTCAGTACTCGTATTAAGTGATAGTAGGTCTCCTTGGACGGTAAAGGACCAGACTGTAGTGTCATTTGTACAGTGGCACAGTGGTTTCGTAGAACCCTCCTTTGGACAGTGAAGAACTTTCTCTTGGACAGTGAGGTTGATAAAGTGAAGCCCAATAATAAAGACAACATGGTGAAGCAAAGTGATATTGGACTCGAAGTCAACACAGTGCAACAAAGTGATTGAACAGTGAAGTCAACATAAGCAATTTTGGAATTGATTGAACATTGAAGAATTTGGTCAAGGTAAGTACATCACTTATCAAAGTTAGTGAAGGGATTTGAAGACTTTGATTGAATTATTTATGTCGTGATCTTGAAGAAGATTGAAGATATTTTGAGAAGTCTTAAGAAGTCTTGTGGAGAACTTGAAGACCATGATGCATTAGCTATCATGAGGTGACCTTAGAGATCTTTGTTTGGGTATGATGACGAGCAGCGGTGACACCTTCATGTAAAGATTAAGGTTGTCATGGATGATGTGACATGGAGACTAAGATTGACAGGGCTCATTGAAGAAGACTTTGGGAGTCGTGAAGAATAACCAAACATATTTTGACAAAGTGAAGTTGAGGGTTGGAGCCCAAGAGGTTGGAGCCTCATAGAGACAAGGTTGCTACCTTGGAAGATAGGGTTGGAGCCCTAGAGGATTGGAGTCCTCAAGAAACCAGGTAGGATGCTATACCAGAGATAGGGTTGGAGCCCTAGAGGTTGGTGCCTCAAATTGACAAGGTTGGAGCCTTGGAAAGACCAAGTCAGTGCTTGGCACAATACAGGTTGGAGCCTGGAAGATTAGAGTCTTCATCTAGGGTTGGAGCCCTATATCATTATTGTACTTTACTTATTGTAAAGAAGAAATTAATAAAAGTATCTATTCCATCATTGTTCATTTTGTGTTCTAAATATAGGTGATCTAACTGGTAAAATTAACAATTGAAAAGAAATATTGATTCACCCCCCTCTCAGTATTTCCAACAATCTGGAAGGTCGGAATCCTAGTTGTCATGGAGGCATATAGCTTGAGGGAGCATGGAGAGAAGGCCTTGGCTACACCGACCGATGTGAAACTCCTGGCAGAGCATAATGAAGCAGCAGCACATGCCAAATGCTTCATCATGGACAGGATAAAAGATCATGTGGTACCAATTCTAGAAATTTCTGAATCTTATATCTTATGCAGAAATTATCATTGTTAACCCGGTTATGCTCCTCCAACTTAGACAAGTTATTAACTGAATAAATTCAAGTTAAAATCGAAGCAAAACACATAACAGATCTCTACCAATTCAGATCTAGAATAAGCACATGCACACATTGACAAAGTGACACAGTTATTTCTGGACAAATAGTCCTCGGAAAAACCCAAGGTGGGAAAACCGGTCTCTGGCTGTTAGAGGGTTCTATTATTAAGAATATTTCTAAATACACAAATCTGGGTTACAGATCTGGAAAACCCGACAGAGATAATGCTAGATCTATAGCTCACTGATTGATCTAGGGCCAAAATAATGACTAATCCACACCCTCAAACGGGATTTACAGAACTCAGTCAAGATTAGGGCCTAGAAACCCCAGCGTTGTCCCTGAAAGGCTTTGCGTCAACCTCTGAAGCCCCTGAAAGCCTCTGCATCAGCCTTGGATGGCCTCCAAACCCTCAGCGTTGCTCCAGAAGGGACTGCGTTACCAAGGAATGGGTGATGCAGTCACTACGCTGCCCCTAAGGGTCTCTGCGTAACCCCTGAAGGGTCTCCTGAAAATTACGATGTCCTTGCTGTTGTTGCTGCTGCCTTCATCTGCGTTGTCCTTGAGCTGATCTCTTCTCTGCCTCTTGTGTATTCTAGACCCTGGGATCGGATCATCCCCTTGGTCTAAATTCCCCTCTCTGTAGCTGAATCACTTCTGAGTATTCTTAGCAAACCCTGCCCTAGAATCTCAGCTTAGCTTCAGTGCTCCGTCTCTGTGTCTCTGTTACAAATGACCCCAAGCCTTTCTTTTATACTTTTCTCGTCGACAAATCAACGACCATGACCAAATCTTGAATCAATGGCTAAGATTAAAACAAAGCTTGATTCGTGTGACTTAAGACAATTTCATCACATGTTTAATTAAATTCACTTTAATTATCTAAGTTCCCTAAGTTTTAACTTAGGAAATACACTTAAAATAATTAATTAATTTAATATCTCCTAAACCAGATGAAATTTCCCAAATCCATTTCTGGGTCTTGTAGATCAGGTGAACTCTAGTCCTTCCTCAAAATTTGGGACCTAAAGCACAACTGATGCTACCCCAAATACACAAAATCTCAACAACTTGTCCTTTTTTAGCCTACCTGATGCCCAAAAAATGGATTTGGGAAATTTCATCTAGTTTAGGAGGTATTAAATTAATTAATTATTTTAATGTATTTCCTAAGTTTAAACTTAGAGAACTTAGATAATTAAAGTGAATTTAATTAAACATGTGATGAAATTGTCTTAAGTCACACGGATCAAGCTTTATTTTAATCTTAGCCATTGATTCAAGATCTGATCATGGTCGTTGGTTTCCCAACAAGAAAAGTATAAAGGAAAGGCTTGGGGTCATTTGTAAAGACACACAAAGGTAGAGCACTGAAGCTTAAGCTGAGATTCTAGGGCGGGTTTGCTAAGAATTCTCATAAGTGTTTCCGCTGCAGAGAGGAGAATTTAGGCCAAGCGGATGATCTGATCCCAGGGTCTAAAATCAGCAAAAGGCAGAGATCAGCTCAGAGAGGCAGCGCAGAGAAGCAGCAGAGCAGCAGCAGAGAGGGCAGCAACTGAGTTATGCAGGTGTTGCGCAGTCCCTCCCAGGACAGCGTGATTCAACTGGAAGCCCTTAGGGGTTACGCAGAGACCCTAAGGGGCAGCATAAGGATTGTGTCACCCAGTCTGGGGTAACGCGGCCCTTTCCAAGCTAGCGCTGAGGGACGCAGGGGCTTCAGAGGCTGACGCAGAGGCTTCAAGGGCAGCACTGGGGTTTCTAAGGCCTAATTTTGGCTGAGTCTTGTACATCTCGTTTGAAGGTGTGGATCAGTCATTATTTTAGCTTCAGAACAGCTAGTGAGCTGTAGATTTACAATTTCTCTGTCAGGTTTTCCAAATCTGGAACCCAGATTTGCTATATTCAGAAAATTCATAATAATAAAACCCTCCAGCAGCCAGAAGACCGATTTTCCCACATTGGGTTTTTCTGGAGACTATTTGTCCAGAAAATAACTGTCACTTTGTCTATGAGTGCATGTACTTTTTCTAGATCTAGATTGGTGAAAGTTTGTTATGTGTTTTGCTTCGATATTGATCTGAATTTATTTAGTTAATAACTTAACTAAGTAGGAGGAGCATAACCAGAATTAATAGTAAGATTTCTGCATAAGTATAAGATTCAAAAATTTTCACATGGTATCAGAACAATTACAGATCTTGGAGGGTCACCAGCAAGAGATTGAAGGTTCTAGCTGCAGAAAGCAGAAGAAACACAAATCTGAAGGGACAATGCAGTTTTCAGAGGCAAATTCACGCAGAGGGAAGGGTGACACGGTCTAACGTTGTCTCCTAGCAAGCCCATGCAATTACTGCGCAGAGGCAGCTCAGAAACAGCGTTGGATTGGTTTGAAGCCAGCCAATGTGATGCAGATCTGAATCTGTCAAATCCAGAAAACACTGAAGATTAGCTGCAGAAATTTAGAAGGTGCTGGTGGGGTTGAATTTCTGAAGTTTTCAGATTTTTAGCCTAAGCACAAGTGACAAAGAGCGGGAGGAGATCAGCTTCCTAGAAAGTTTCTAGCCAGAGAAACTTACAGATTGATTCGAGGATCAAAGAGAGCTAAATCATTGTTGATTTGGCAGATTTTCAAGAAGGGAAATCAGTTGTCAGAGGGAGCAGAAGGTGCCTGTTTCGCCAAGGACCTTAGATCCAATTCTCTAGCAAAGAGAAAGGGAAGTTCTGACACATTTCTGAGCAGATGGCTCCTCATGGACTGCATGATCAGGACAGATTGGATGGCCTCTCCAACTTTTCAATTTGGAAGGAAAGGATCTTGATAGTTCTTGAGGCATATAATCTAAGAGACCATGCAGAGCAAACTCTGGCCATGCTGACTGATGCAGATCTCCTACAGAAGCATAAGGAAGTTGTTGGGCATGCCAAGCGGCTGATAATGGACAGAATTAAGGACCATATTGTACCACACATAGCTGAGAAGAAGACAGCTAATGAGATGTGGAAGGCTTCAACTTCCCTATATGAGGGAAAGTCTATCCCAAAGAAGATGTTGTTGGAGACTCAAATCAAGTCATTCATGATGACCAAGGGAGAAGACATGGAGCATTTCCTCTTCAGATTGCAGTCGATGAGAGATCCGCTGACTGCAACGGGTGCTAAGGTGGAAGACGTTGTGATGGTCAGGACTGTTCTCAATGCAGTCACAGATGAGTGGGAAACCTTTGTCCAAAGTACCTTGGGTAGAGCAGACCTCCCAGATTGGGACAGCTTGTGGACAATTCTGCGTCAAGAAGAACTCTGCAGATTCACCAAGAAGCAGTACAGCTATGGTTTGAGCAAAGTGAAGAAGAAAGATGAAGAAGATGCAACCTTGGCATCAAAGAGGCAGCAGGGAAAGAAGAAGAAGGATCTATCTAAGATCAAATGCTTCTAGTGTGGTGAAATGGGACATTTTTCTAGCAGTTGTCCTCAGAAGAAAAAGGACAAGGAAGCTTCTTCTTCCAAGGCTGTTGTGGCAGATGATGGGTTGGAAGATGATGCAGTCATGAGCGCTCATGAACCACGAAAGTGGGGCGACATGGATCTGTAGAGGAGCTACAGAATGTAGGGTGGGATCCTTGAGCAGTTCATCTCTTGGATCACATACGATCTACGAGAGCCTTAAGACAGTAGTGGGACAAGTGGAGTAGTGGGTGCATAGATCACAGATGAAGCAAAGGCAGATCTGAAGACTGGAAGGAGAAGAGCAGCAGCAGCGTAGGGGCTGATGTGACTTACGCAACGCAGAGCAGAGTTGCAGCAACGTGGAAGCTTTAGGAGGACAACGTAGCACAGCAGCAGCGTGAGAGATTTCAGCACAAGGGGTTGATGTGACTTCAGCAATGCAGAGGGAGTCTGCTTACGCATTGCAGAGCTGTTGCTGTGCATCATCCTTCATATGCCAGCACAAATCAGGAGCCTATGGAGCTTCAGTGATAAGGGTGCAGCCCAACTGACTTGTCTGTCAAAGATTGGGCAGGAGATTCAGTTGTTTCTCTCAACAATTGAAGTTACAGTGCAGCAGATCAGCAGTAGCAATGCTATGAGCAGCACAAATGCTGCAAATTGAGAGGGAGCAACAGTACAGAGGCTGCAGTGGCAGTGGCAAAGTCATGGGCAGCAATACAGAATGGCAACAGCAGTGCATAGTTGAGTGGTAGCAGGCCAAGCATCAGCAGCACAGAACTAGTGCCCAAAATCTTGTAATACATGGTGTGATGTATTGCTAGAGCACACTACTGATACTAAGAGGGAGTATTGAGATTTTGTGTATTTGGGGAAGCATTAGTTGTGCTCTAGCTCCCAACTTTTGAGGAAGGACTAGAGTACACTTGATCTACAAGACCCAAAAATGGAATTGGGAAATTTCATCTAGTTTAGGAGATATTAAATTAATTATTATTTTAATGTATTTCCTAAGTTTAAACTTAGGGAACTTAAATAATTAAAGTGAATCTAATTAAACATGTGATGAAATTGTCTTAAGTCACACGGATCAAGCTTTCTTTTAATCTTAGCCATTGATTCAAGATTTGATCATGGCCATTGGTTTCCCAACGAGAAAAGTATAAAGGAAAGGCTTGGGGTCATTTGTAAAGACACACAGAGGCAGAGCACTGAAGCTAAGCTAAGATTCTAAGGCGAGTTTGCTAAGAATTCTCAGAAGTGTTTTAGCTGCAGAGAGGGGAATTTATGCCAAGGGGATGATCTGATCTCAGGGTTTAGAATCAGCAAGAGGAAGAAATCAGCTCAGAAAGGCAGCGCAGAGAAGCAGAAGAGCAGCAGCATAGAGGGAAGCAACTGTGCTATGCAGGTGCTACGCTCTCCCTCCCAAGACAGCGTGATTCAGCTAGAAGCCCTCAAGGGTTACGCAGAGACCCTAAGGGGCAGCATAAGGACTGCGTCACCCAGTCTGGGGTAATGCGACCCTTTCCAGGCCAGCGCTGAGGGACGCAGGGGCTTCAGAAGCTGACGTAGAGGCTTCAGGGGCAGTGCTGGGGTTTCTAGGGCCTAATTTTGGCTGAGTCTTGTAAATCCCGTTTGAGGGTGTGGATCAGTCATTATTTTGGCTTCAGAACAGCTAGTGAGTTATAGCTTTATTATTTCTCTATTAGGTTTTCCAAATCTGGAACCCAGATTTGTTGTATTCAGAAAATTCTTAATAATAAAACCCTCCAGCAACCAGAAGACCGGTTTTCCCGCATTGGGTTTTTTCGGGTACTATTTGTCCAGAAAATCATTGTGTCACTTTGTCTATGTGTGCATGTACTTTTTCTAGATCTGGATTGGTGAAATTCTGTTATGTGTTTTTCTTTGATATTGATCTGAATTTATTCAGTTAATAACTTAACTAAGTAGGAGGAGCATAACCAGAATTAACAGTAAGATTTCTGCATAAGTATAAGATTCAGAAATTTTCACACGACCCTTTTTTATCCAGACTACAATCAATCTGGGATCAGCTGACTGGCATGGGGGTCAAGGTAGATGACGATGTCATGGTGAGAACTGCTCTCAATGCAGTCACAGAGGACTGGGAAACCTTTGTCCAAAGTCTCTTGGGGAGAGCGAACCTTCCCAACTGGGACAACATGTGGGCTATCCTCCGACAAGAGGAAATCCGTCAGATGACCAAAAGACAGTGCAGCACTGGTTCAAGCAAAGTCAAGAAGGAATAAGAGGAAGATGCAGCCTTGACATCAAAGAGGCAGCAAGGAAAAAAGAAGCGTGATTTGTCGACAATCAAATGTTTCCAATGCGGCGACCTTGGACATTTCACCAGCAATTTTCCTCAGAAGAAAAAGTACAATGAAGCTTCTAGCTCCAAGGTTGATGTAGCAGACGATGGCTACAAAGATGACGTAGCCATGAATGCTCATGAACCATGAAAGTGGGGTGATCTTGATCTGTAGAGCAACTACAAAGTGGAGGGAAAGATCCTTAAGTAGCCCAACTCTTGGATCACATACGAGTTACGGGAGCCTTAAGACGGTAGCAGGACAAGTAGAGCAGTGGGTGCAGAGAATCACAGATGGAGCAGAGGCAGAGCTAGATGCTGAGGGGGAGCAGCGCAATGCAGATTTAGCAGCAGCAACGCAAAGGGGTTGATGTGACTTCAGCAGCGCAAAGCAGACTTGCTTACACAGTGCAAAGCTGCAGAAGTGCAGAGACTTCAGAAGGACAGCGCAGCGCAGCAGCAACATAGGGGACTTCAGCAAAGAGGCAGCGCAGAGGAGCTCTGCTTACGCAGTGCAGAGTTGCAGCAGCCTCTAGATGACAGCACAGAGCAACAGCTTATGGAGCTTCAGTCATGAGATGCAACCCAACTGACTTGTCTCTCAAAGATTGGGCAGGAGTCCTTCAGTTGCTTACTCTCAGCAACTGGGTTGCGGTGCCACAGTTGGCAGCACGATGTAGCAAATTGAGAGGGAGTTGCAGTACGGATGTAGCAGTGGAGGTGGCAACGTCATGGGCAACAGTACAGAAGAGCAGCAGTAGTGTAGTGATGAAGGGCAGCAGGCCAAGCATCAGCGCAGAGACCCACACCAAAAATCAGTGCAGAACTTCGAGGTGAAGTATTGTTACTAGAGCACATACCTCACTAAGAGGGAATCTTGTGATTTTGGGGTGTTAGGGTAGCATCAGATGTGCTCTAGATCCCAAACTTTGTGGAGGGACTAGAGTACATAAGATCTCCAAGACCCAGAAAGCGATTTAAGAAATTCCATGATGTTTAAGAGATATTTAATTAATTAATCTTTTTAATTGAGGACCCTAAGTCTAACTTGGGAAAATTAAAAGATTAAAGTTAATTAAATTAAACATGTGATGAAAATGACTTAAGTCACGCGGATCAAGCATCTTCTAATCTTAGCCGTCGATTCAAGATTAGATCACGGTTCGTTGATGTTTCAACGAGAAAAATATAAGAAGAGAGCTTGGGGTCAGTTGGAGAACACACATAGTGGTAGAGCACTGAAACTAAGTTGGAATTCTAGGGCGTGGTTTGCAAAGAATTTCAGAAGTGTTTCAGCTGCAGCGAGGGGCAGTATTGGTGAGAGGGATGGTTTGATCCAAGTCCAAGAGTGCAACAAGGGCAAAGAAGCAGCAGACCGAGGCAGCAGCTACACAACTCAGCCAAGAGCCTAGCAGGGGCAGTGCAGAGGCATTAGGAGCTACGCAGGCATGACGCAAGCCTAGAAAGGGCAGCACAGGGGCAGCAGGAGGCTAGCAGGGCTGACACAGGCCTAGCCAGGTCACCGCAAGGGCAGCGTAACCCAGTCTGGGGTGACGCAAACCCTTCCTGAGCAGTGCAGGGGCGGACGCAGGCCATAAGAGCTGACACAGAGGGCTTCAGAGCAGCGTTGGGGTTTCTGAAGACTATAAAAGGTTGAGTTCTGTAAATCTCGTTTAAGGGTGTGAATCAGTCAGTTTTTATGTCTCCATAATAGAGGTATAGCTGCAAATTTTATTTCTCTGTCGAGCTAACCAGTTTGGTGCCCAGATCGGTTGTACTTAGATTTTGCTTAATAATAAAAACCCTCCAGCAGCCAGAAGACCGGTTTTCCCGCATTGGGTTTTTCCGAGGACAATTGTCCAAAAAATCCTTGTGTGTCACTTTGTCATTGTGCATGTTATTCAGTTTAGATTTGTATGTCTAGGTTGTTAATGTGTTTACTTCAATGTTAATGTTGAAGATTTTAGATTAATAACTTAATGTAAGTAGGAGAAGTAAATCAGAAATTTAACAGTAGGGTTTTTGTTTGAGCATATTCAGAAACTTTCACACAAATATGATGCATTTGCATAGTTTTGGGCATTAGTTGGATGGTTTTCCAAATTGGACAGTTCGCAGTAGCTCCTTCATGGACTGTAAGTAGCCCTAACCAGTAGTATGACACCAGCTTAAGAGGGCACAATTTGACTGCTCTAGAATTACAATTTTGATTGGGTCATTTGTTTATCTAAGGGCAGTGATATTCGATCTTCACATTGGCAAGTCAATTTTGCCTTTGAATTATTGTACTCTCTCTCTCTCTCTTTGTTGAACATTTGATATTAATAATAAGAAGAATTGATCAAGGGTTTTCCCCATCTTGGGGTTTTTCCTTGGCTTGAGCCATATTCTTGTGTTTTCTTATCTTGGCTTGTCTTTCGCATTTAACGTTTATGTTCTTTCCAGTGTTGCGAACATCTCAATAACATCCCGATTTTATCTCAAAATCACGATTTTTTGGCCTAGCCAATGTTTGCCGATTTTTAAAGATATTTTTATGGTATCTTTATTTTGTCGATGTTTGCCGATTTTTTACTGATATTTTCCTGATTTTTACGATTTTTTGGTTTTCCGTACCCTTGTTGATTTTATCCCGATGTCGATGTTCGCAACATTGGATCTTTCCTCAGTTACTATCAATAATGATTTATGCAATCGTTAATGGAAATAAAATGGATTGAAAAATGGGCTAATATGGAACATTGAAGTAATTTCCCTAAGCAAAGAACATGTTATCTAAAATTAACAGGGTTTCTTCATTCTACGAATTTATCGACCTATCTAGCCACACCAAAGGCTCAACAACAAGCTAGCATCAACACCAAGTCATTCCACATGGTATCAAGGAGATAAAGCAAGTATGCACCACACAAACTCCACATGCATCTACCACTCCAAGTCTTGCTCTAAGGTTTCATCCCACAAACCCTAGGACTTTCTCATCCAAGACTTCAATACAAGTCGTAACCTCTGAGTCTTCTCTAGGGTTTACAAACTCTAAGTCTTCCAACTCTTGTACCACAGAAGCATTAAGACTCCAAGACAGATACATCAATATTAAAAGCACATACTTTAATACAGGTGTTATCATAGGCTCTCTTCTTGCTTTATATAAAGGTAGGTGAGGGAAGATTTCTCCTCAACTCCCTTAGGTTTTGGAGTAACTTCCTTCTAAACATTTGTAACATTGTCTTCCAATTTGAGACTTGCCACCAATTGACAAGAAATCAAAATCTAGTCAATATGTTGAACACTTGTCTCCTAGGCTAACTTCAATCGCTGCTCTTTCAACAAAACTCTGAAACTATATTAAATTTTCTACAAGATGCACAAAAGAAACCAATCTTCTAATCTGATAATTAATACCTAATAATCTTCGACCAATTTATCTAATGACACTGATATCATTGAGCAATTATACACAATAAATCTCAATAGTAATGCAGTGCAAAAAGTAAAGATCATAAAGAGAGAGCCATGCACAATAGACAAAACAAATTTTACCTTGGGAAACCCAACCTTGGGAGAAAACATAACAACTTTTCTTTAGGAGAAATTGTTCTTCAGTAAGGTTTACAAATCAATAATGTCCAGAAATTTGTGCCAATACCCAAGTCAAAATACCAAACAAATTTGGTAAAACTCTACCAAGTCAAGGCTAGTAAAACTTCCCAAAATAATCAAAAATCAACATTGGTCAAACTACCCAAAATTTGCGGCCAAACCAACCTAGTTAAACTCGGACCTGAGGTCAGCTCTGTGGTCAAATTCGGCCCTGAGGCTCCTGCAATTGATTTCCGCGCCTGCAGCTTGGTCAACTGCGGTCAAACTTGACCCATGTAGTTTGGTCAACTACAGCAAACTCAATTGTAATTTGGTCAACTGTGTTCAAACTTGGCCTAAAACATACCTTCTATAGCTCAGTCAGATATGGTCAAACTTCTCTCCTGCAACTCGGTCAAACTCCAGTCAACTCGTCCTCGTTTTGTCACGTGTAGTTGCTCTAGAAGGGAGAAGATGTGATGAATGAATGATCAAACTGAAGTGTCACATCATGTATATATACTAGTCGAATCATTGAATTTTGACAAAGGGACACACCCTTTAATGGTGGGGTTGACTTGTGTAGAAATTCCTGAATCTTAATTCTTATGCAAAAATTATCACTGTTAATCCAGTTAAGCTCCTCCTACTTAGATAAGTAATCAACTGAATAAATTCAAGTTAACATCGAAGCAAAACACATAACAGATCTCTACCAATTCAGATCTAGAATAAGCACATGCACACATTGACAAAGTGATAGTTATTTCTGGACAAAGTGTCCCCAGAAAAACCCAATGTGGGAAAAACGGTCTCTGGCTGTTGGAGGGTTCTATTATTAAGAATATTTCTGAATACACAACTTTTGGGTTCCAGATCTGGAAAACCCAACAGAGAAAACTCTAGATCTACAGCTCCTGGCTGATCTAGGGCCAAAAATACTAACTGATCCACACCCTCAAACGGGATTTACAGAACTCAGCCAAATCTAGGCCTAGAAACCCCAGCACTGCCCCTGAAAAGCACTGCGTAAGCCTCTGAAGCCCTTGAAAGCCTCTGCGTCAGCCTTGGATGGCCTCCAAACCCTCAGCGTTGCTCCTGGAAGGGACTGCATTACCCCAGAATGGGTGACGCTATCACTGCGCTGCCCCTAAGGGTCTCTGCGCAACCCCTGAAGGGTTTCCTGGAAATGACGTTGTCCCTGCTGCTGCTACCTTCCTCTGCGTTGTCCTTGATCTCATCTCTTCTTTGTCTCTTGTGTATTCTAGACCCTGGGATCAAATCATCCCCTTGGTCTAAATTCCCCTCTCTACAGCTGAAGCACTTCTGAGTATTCTTAGCAACCCCGCTCTAGAATCTCAGCTTAGCTTCAATGCTCTGCCTCTGTATGTCTTTACAAATGACCCCAAGCATTTCCTTTATACTTTTCTCGTTGACAAATCAACGGCCATGATCAGATCTTGAATCAATGGCTAAGATTAAAATAAAGTTTGATCCGTGTGACTTAAGATAATTTCATCACATGTTTAATTAAATTCACTTTAATTATTTTATTTTCCTAAGTTTTAACTTAGGAAATCCATTAAAATAATTAATTAATTTAATATCTCCTAAACCAAATGAAATTTCCCAAATCCATTTCTGAGACTTGTAGATCAGGTGAACTCTAGTCCTTCCTCAAAATTTGGGACCTAGAACACAATTGATGCTACCCCAAATACACAAAATCTCAACAACTTGTCCTTTTTTAGCCTACCTGATGCCCAAAAAAATAATTTCTTTATTTAAATTTTCACAATTCTTCTAGGCCGACTTATATGACCTCTTGGCATGTAGGAATACCTCCTAATCCTACACAAAAATCAACATGTTTACCATTTAGCATCTTGGCCAAACCTTTCCAAACCTGCTAATTTGAGTAATAACAACCCCAAAGCCTTTAGCTCAACGATATTGTTAACATTTTTTTTTACAATAGCATTATCTTATCGCATTCCTCAAAACCACTATCTACAAGGAAATGGATTGGCTAAGGAAGGCAACAAAAATCGCATGAACATCATCAAAAGGACAATCAATGACAACAAGAGAAGGTGGGATATTAAGTTAAAGTACGCTTTGTGGGCTAACCACATCATGAAGAAGGATTTTACAAGGAGGAGCCCGTTTGTGCTAGTATATTGGTTGGACGTTACATTCACTCTTCATTTGGATCTCCTAATATGCAAAACCATGCAGCATTTTCCTACTAATTCAGAAGCTTTGCAAAATAGAGTTAAATAGTTGGTTGAATTGGATGAATCTAGAAGAAAAGTGTTTGATCATCTTTACAAGAGCCTAGAAAAACAAAGAAGATGTTTGATAAAAGAGCTCATCAACAAGAATTCCAAAAAGGTGATTTGGCCCTACTTTGGAACAAGAAAGTTGAGAAACCTGGTAATCATGGCAAGATTGAAAGCATTTGGCTTGGTCCATATAAAATTGAAGAAATTGTAGGTAATAATCCATTCTTCCTTAGCCATCTGGATGAGGCAAAGCTACCCTTGCCTATGAATGGGAAATCTTTGAAAATTTTCCACCCAAGTAATATCTGATGTTATCAGGAACATCCTTGTACCATAGCACGTTAGTTTCAAATTTTTCTTTTGCGATTTGATTTCATTGAGTGATGTTATTTCCTTTTAATAGATTAGTTATGGATTTTTGCCTTAGTTTAGATGTTTTCATTTTCATTTATTTCCATCTCTGAGAATGGATAACACTTTGTGTCTTCCTCCCTCCCAGCATTTAATGCAAAATATTGTGACATTGTTTCATGTTTCAACAAGTGGAGACTCTATATTTTCACATCCTCTCAATTGGAGCATGTGTCTAGCAATTGGGGTCAGCTGTTAACTTTCATTTTAGAATGGGTACCTATTAATTTTTTTGAACATGTTCTATGCCATTTCAGATTAGGGCACAAAACTGAAGGAGATAGAACATACTGATAGATCGATAGAAGACAAGCCAAGACAGAGATGATGAATGGTGGCGTTACGGCGATCAGCAGGATGCTTCTACCAGCAAAGTCTCCAATAGGTCATTCCTCCAAGCATGTCACACATAACCCCAGAACAACCCAAACAAAGAACAATCCATATATTACGCAGCTCCAACGCTATCCAGAGAGAGAGAATTCCTCCACACAAAGTGTGTTAAATGAACTGTAAATCTCTCCAATATATAGGAATCTTTGGGGGTGTGTGACACGTCCTTTAAGACATTTAAGTCTATATTTTATTCCAGGCCGACCTAGCACATAAGTGGAATAAATTCAAAGTACATGTTCTGCTCATCCGATCGAGATGATCTTTAGATCAATCTTACACCTCTCTGAAAGAGGAATCCAATAAAAATATTGCGATCATCATCTGAGCAGCACAACCCGGAGTTTGGACCTAGTTGTCCAATTTTAACACTCCCTCTCAACTAGGGAGAACTCCGTCCACAAGTGCAATCCAAACATCGTGCGTCATCCCGCCGTAACTTGCTTTGCTGGCCTCTTTATTTCAAAACAGAAGTGGGTCAATCACAAAGACATCATACCCGGCTGACAGATTCAACCCAAAGGTCCGAAACCTCTATAGGACTCACAGAGAGTCTCATACCAACCCGAAGTTGGTTTACCTGACCCGAAGTTGGTTTACCTGACCCGAAGTCAGTTGGAGGCCCGAAACCTCACTAGGACTCAAGAGAGTCATACACTAACCCAAAGTTAGTTTCACTGACCCGAAGTCAGTTGGAGGTCCAAAACCTCACTAGGACTCAAGAGAGTCATATACTAACCCGAAGTTAGTTTCAGTGACCCGAAGTCAGTTGGAGGTCCGAAACTTCACTAGACTTGATCCCAAATCAAGTGGTTGGACACGTACCATCCTAGACATAGAGAGTACGGCAATCTCCAATGCGTCCATCGGTCTTGCTATGGTCTCTATTCACATTTCCCACCTCATTGGCCAAATGAGAGGTACTTCCCATGAGTCCGAAACTCAAATGGGTAGGATGCATACGGGGCATAAATCATGAGAGGCGAACCAACTCAATCATCATGGTGGGGCCCAAGCACACCAACAAGGTTCAGCAAGCCTAGCCCTGTGATTGCTTATAGCTCCGAGAAGCTATCTCCAAAGCCCCCCAGAGCTCCCAGAGCTCATCGTCCAACAGGAAACTCAAAATAGGGTCATTCCACGATTTCAAGATTCTCACGGAAGGTTAGGAACATGATCTTCCCCAAGGGCATAGTGAGAATATCCGCGACCTACTCATCAGTTCCTATGATCGAGCCTTACGGCACCTTGTTGTACCATATCCCGGATAAAGTGGTACCAGCCATCAACATGCTTGGATCGATCGTGGAACACAAGATTCTATGACAAATGAATCCCCCTCTGGTTATCACAAAGGATAATGGTGGCATCTAGCACATGCTCGAACAACTCAAAGAAGAGCTTTCGCAACCAAGTGACTTCACAACGAGCCATACATGCTGCAATGTATTCGACCTCAGCGGTGCTCAAGGCTACCGTCTTTCGTTTCCTGCCCAAAGCAGATCTACTCGTGAAGTAGCATCCAGATGTGCTCTTACGATCCACCACACTGTCAGCCTAATCGGCATCAGTATATCCATGAAGTGTCATACTCCCAGCAGTGTATCTCAACCCATGGTCTATCGTGCCTCAGAGATATCTCAAGAGTTTCTTAGCACCAACCCAGTGAATGTTATGATCAACCATGTGTTGACTCAAAGTGTTCACTGCACAACATACGTCCTACGAGTTGACGATACTCAATAGGATTTGCTAACACGGGCCTAGCAGCGCTGCCACTCAACTTCTTAAAGTTGAGTTCCATTGGTGTCGAAACAGACTTACAGTCCACCATACCAAATATTTCCAGAAGCTTCACAATGTATTTTCCTTGAGAAAGGAAAATCTTGCCAGGTCTCTGCCAGACCTCTAGGCCTAGGAAATAGTGCATCAGTCCTAGGTCCTTCATCTCGAACTCAGCAGCGAGCTCCCTCTTGCACTAATGAATGAGAGGGTCAGCACCTGTCAGGAAGAGGTCATCCACATACAACACCGGAACGAGAGGCTTCCCTTTGACAACCTAGAAGTAAAGGTTCGAATCAGCATTACTTCGAGTGAAGCCTAGCTTCATCAAGTAGCTATCTATCTTCTCATACCAAGCTCTCGATGCTTCCTTCAACCCATAGAGGGTTTTCTTCAACCTGCAGACATGGGTGTCCCTATCCTGGACTTCGTACCCCAGAGGTTGCTCAACATACATCTCTTCCTTTATCGCATCATGCGGTCTTTACATCCATCTGATGAAGATTCTGTCCTTGCGTAGCAGCAAGGGAAATAATAGATTTAAGGTGCAATAGTAATCAGTGCCTTCAGGCAACACATTTTCCCATCAGATCCATGCTTGATCTTAAATTGAGGTGACACCAACTTTGATCAGTGGTCTAGGAACCATATCCTAGACATCACCCTCGCATCCATGCAGACTTTGATGCTTTCCAGTTTCTTCAAATGATCCAGCCTCATATGGCAGCTAGATACCTTTGGTATTTATATGGCTTCTTGGTATTTATTCGGAATTTCCCCCTCTGAAGCCATATGACTTTGAGCCATGAGGGTTTTCTTTCAGCAATGATATAAACTCAGAAGCATATACAGATGTATTCTCCCTCTTAATGCCAGCTTCTCTTGAGAGAAGACATCTATGAGGGCATCCTAGACACCAACTCGGAAATGGAGTCTTATTCTCCCACAATCAAAACCATCCAAGACCACAGTCTTTTGCACGTGTCTGAAGGCTACAGAAACACATTTTACTCTAATGTGAGACTGTTACTTTCACATGCTTACTGCTACATAGGTATCTATCTATGTCACTGTCCAACAAGGAGAATATATCAACAAGCCCCAGCTTGTGTTAGAAGTCCTGTTATTCTGAGGAGATCTCCTGAAGCTTCCTCAACCAGCCCTCTTTACTGTGACCCACAGAACTAGGAATCCAAACATGATTCCTTCTTTCATAATTCTGCACTTGAGAGCTTCATCTACTACATCTGGTATCTCATCCAACTCTGCTTCTCAATTTCAGATTTACAGTTGATTTAGCTAGGACTTCAAGTCTTCAGATTTTAGTTCTGCAATTTGTCTCCTAAATTGCACAGATCTAGGAACCAATCATACAAATGTTTCAAACACAGAAATTTACCCTTCTTCATGTCAGTCGATACCTTATGTGATACCTTTTTGTTAAGCAGATCTAGCTCAGATATAAGTGCCCAGCTCCTGAACATGTGGTAAATGACACAGTATCTCATCTTCTAAATATCATTGTGGTCTTGCTTATGCACAGATCTAGGAATCATTGTGTTTGTGACCAACTTCAGCTTGGATCTGCGGCTGCAATCTACAGCGATGTTCCTGTTCACCACCAGTAGGATCTTTGACCATCCTTTCCCACATGTGAGCCTCCAAGGAGCTCGAACTCAAGATCAAAAAACTCAAACCAGGGACTATAATCTAGAATCTCGCAAAGAAGCACAACTGTCACAGCATGTTCGAGACTTTCATGAATTGTAGTGAATTATCCCAAGTCTTTGTACATATGGATAACTGCTTCCATACAGTTTTCTCAGAATGATTTGATTCACAACTGCCATCCGATATCAGACCCAGAAATTCTTATCAGAATCAGTTCCAACAGATTGATCATTTTCCAAGTGTATGCATAGTGTCACAACCACCAGCCTAAAAGAATTTGCTGAAGATTTTCCTTGTCTCCATGATCTCCTTAAAAGCTAAAGAGTTCTCGACCTTCCATGTGAAGATTCCCCGGTTTATAGTTTTTTTTTTCAGCTTCACTTTTAGAGACAAAATCTACTTCATGATCTGTGCACTCCTGCATTATAGAGGTCTCCTTAAAAATGAGAACCTCTGCAGAAAAGACCACTGAGTCTAGCACCAAGTACACTGAATCTTGGTCAAAGAGACTAGTCAAGGTGATAAATTCACGCCAATCATTAGCATGTAATTGTTCCATCCAAGGCTTGTATTGTCACCACTCTTATTGTTCCCTGCGAATAGGCCATAGGAATCCTGATGCATATGGTTCATCCCAGCTTGCAGATTCAGAACAGACATACGAAAGAGACAGCAATTGCTATATATATATAACAGCCAAAAGATGCGTGGCCTTGCCTAAGGAATGATATTCTGCCAATTTAGAAGCTTGCAGGGGCCAGTAATAAGCCCGATTATTCTGGTAATTATACTACAGCTCTGAGGATCTGGCAACTCCTGAACGCAATTTCCACGCTCACCTCCTCTAGCTCCTGCGAGCATCGAGCCAAATGTTAAGCCCAGGAGAACTGACAGAGTATCACTGCGTTCATCATTCGTGCTGTTCGTAATCCCGTCAGAGTGTCCGTTGCGATATAAGATTCGATCAGTAGTGGGTGACCGAATAATAGACCATAAGGCCATCCATCTTTACTGCAAGAATCTATTCAGTTATGCTCGGTTGTCCCAAAGTGACTTTGGCACCAATCTCTCTGCGACTAGGGTCACCCCCATGAAGCAAGTTACATATCGAAATAATTTAGAATATAATTCTACTTTGTCAGACATCTTACGCGGGTTTTCTCCAGAACATCAACCAGGTCTTATGGGTGGATTTGTCTTTCTTAATCGATTCCGGAATAACCTTCAACTACACACAACCACCCAATGAATAGGAGTATCTCCACCATATTATTGCAGGCCATTTCTGCTTATTAGCTAAGCTATTTTACACCCAGAACTTCGAATGCGTATGTGAGTTGGTTGGTTTTTTTTTTTTTTTTTTTTTTTTTAAGGTGTGAATCTATTATTCAGTGAGTCGTATAAACGACAAAGCCAAGCACAATGCCGAGCTATGGATGAACGAAAGTATGTTGAGGGTTTGCACAGCTATAGAGAAGCCGTGGAGTGGACTAAACAACATCACAATTATTCAATAATCAAAGAAGGTCAGAATCGTGGGTAGATTGAACCGATAAACAGAAGCACGTGACACATTCTCGACGATGTTTTTGCATATGTTCTAAACTCTAGACCTCGAGGTGGCTGATACTTGGACAAAAATAATTTAGCCTTTAAATAAATTCCTCCACCATCTTTCAAAGTTCAAATTCAAATTCATACGGCAGCATGGCGTCCAGAACCCTAGGATCGATTGGGGTTGTTGCGTTAATGTTGCCTACAGCTGCTTGCTATGGCCTGTGACCTAGCATAGCAGTGGTTGTAGCTGCGGGCTTCTTCATATGCCAACCCTTGACCACCCTACGCAAGCCCAGCTGTAGGGCCATGGCCCCTGGCCTAGCACAACGGCACTCCTCGACGTCCAAAACAGTGTTGTTCATAGCTCCAAACAATTTTACCCTACAAGAACTCGGCCTAATAGCTACTACAGTCGGCTTCTCCCATAGCAATTCAGACCTTGTCTAACCTTGAAACGGACCCTTGTCCCCACGTTGTTCTGCCTTCTCCTGTGTTGCGGCTAGGGCATAAGATCCTCCTCTCTAGAGGTAACGTTGCCCACAATGGATCTAATAAATCGATGATTAACATAAATTTGGCTTTGTCTTAACTTGGCTCCAATACCATGTTAATTTTTTTGAACATGTTCTATGCCATTTCAGATTAGGGCACAAAACTGAAGGAGATAGAACATACTGATAGATTGATAGAAGACAAGCCAAGACAGAGATGATGAATGGTGGCGTTACCGCAAATGCTTCTACCAGCAAAGTCTCCAATAGGTCATTTTGCCAAGCGTGTCACACATAACCCCAGAACAACCCAAACAAAGAACAATCCATATATTACGCAGCTCCAACGCTATCCAGAGAGAGAGAATTCCTCCACACAAAGTGTGTCAAATGAACTCTAAGTCTCTCCAATATATAGGAATCTTTGGGGGTGTGTAACACGTCCTTTAAGACATTTAAGTCTATATTTTATTCCAGGTCGACCTAGCACATAAGTGGAATAAATTCAAAGTACATGTTCTGCTCATCCAATCGAGATGATCTTTAGATCAATCTTACACCTCTCCGAAAGAGGAATCTAATAAAAATATTGTGATCATCATCTGAGCAGCACAACCCGGAGTTTGGACCTAGTTGTCCAATTTTAACAATACCTATAGCCATTTCCCTTTCTGGGCAACACCATTTTAATCCCAGAGAATGCAAGTCAGAGCCTTCTAGGCCATGTGATGTTACATATTGTGGTATCCTAGGCCTGTTGTGGTTGGCCATGCCCAATCTGTTGAGAAATCAAAAGGGCTACAATTGAGGTGATTTCTCTTAAACTTGATAGCTGCTTGTGATATTATTTTACTTTTATTTCTGACTAGCTTCTTCTTCTCTTATTATTATGTCGTTCTTATCATCAAATAGCTACCAAAAACATGAAGATCAATGGTACAAACGGGCACAAGATGTAGGCTGCTTAGCCAGGGCCAAAACCTCTCCTAGAGAGGAAAACCCACAAAAAGCTCTTCTCTTCTTATATATTCTTCAAATGACGAATTCCAAGACCTCTAAACCAAGACAAAGCCCTTCCAAGACCAAGTCAAACTTTCTAGAGGATGTGCTTCTTATTACCAAGTCAAACCTAGTCAAATCTCTTCCAAGTGCAGAAATTCGACCCCAAGCTACATATTCGAGCCCTTATTGCAGTTCTAAAATTTCCAGCCCCCTGCAACAAGCTACAACTTCACACGTGTGGGTGAATTAGGGCTTCTTAGGCTTCCTCCTTCCTTCGCTTGGGTTGCTTCCTCTTCAATGGTTTGTAGGTCACCAAATATACTTCTTCTCTTCCAATTTCGGTTGTTCTTTGATGACTTGAAGACTTCGACCTTGTAGCTGCATAAACCCTAGCCTTCTTCGCGCTTGAGAGAGAGAATGTGTAAAAATCAGAAATTTCGTATTCCTTCTTCCTTCTAGACCTTCGCATGCCTTTTTCCTTCTTGTTCTTGCTTCCTTGATGAGTGAGTGATGCTTCAAATGAGGTCGAATGGTCTCTTTTATATATATATATCCCTTCCAAGAGGACGAATTTCCCTAATTAGGCCGACTTCTCCACTATCAACCTGACTTGGTCTTAGAGGGGTAATTTGACACTTTTGACTTAAAAATAATTCTTTTGACATGTTACAAAATGCCCAATGGGGTCTTTTACATATGACAATGACTCTATTAACTTCTTGACTCTATGACAAACCCTAAAATCACACAATGAGTGCTTGACCTAAAATAAATTGACCTTGAGCATGAAACCCATGCTATAAAAATAATAATAATAATAATTTTCTTTTTTCTTTTTACAAGATAGAAGAATCAAGCGTACATAACATATTATGAAGACTAAATCGAGTTACATATTTCAACACTCCCTCCTAACTAAGGAGGTATTCATAATGGTACAAGGACATTCTCATAGTAAAGAGATCTCATACGAAGAGTCAGATTGGTAAGCCATCTCATAATCTACCTTTTCAGCGTATATCAACGCATCTCATCATATCTACCAACATTGTCATATAGCAAGGCATTGACTAACAGCTTTATCTCTCCACAAGATTAGAGCACAATGTTGGAGAGACAATGACTTATAGACACCATCATCATTGTCTCTCAAGGCACAATGTTGGGGGGTATTCACAAGGTATTTCCTTTTAAGACCCTGATATTAATATTAAAAGATTATTATTATTATTATTATTATTATATTATAATATTAATATTATTAAATTTAATAAATTTAGATTAATACAATATTAGATTTGTTATATTATAATATATATTAATATATCATGATATATATTAACCCTAGATATATATGGGAGGGAAGAACAAACATAGAGTGATAGAGGTGGAGAGATAGGGGCAGTGACAAGGGAGAGATGGAGATAAACTGAAGGAGAGGGGAGAGGAGAAATGAAGAGAAAGAGAGAGAGAGAGAGAGAGAGAGAGAGAGAGAGAGAGGTAGAGAAGGGTAAGAGAGGGAGAGGGAGATACAAAGATGGAGGGGGGAGAGAGAGAAGGAGAGAGGGAGGGAGATAGTGAGAGGATTGGAGGGCAAAGAGAGAGAGAGAGAGAGATGGAGGAAGAGAGAGGAGGCTAGGAGAGAAAGGGAGAGAGAGGATGGACGAGATAGAGGACTTGAGAGAGAGGACGCGAGATGGAGGGATAGAGAGATGGAGTTGGAGGGGGAGAGAGGGAGTGAAGAAGAAAGACATAGAGAGTGAGAAGTGGAGAGAGAGAGGGAGTGTCAAGGGAGAGATGGAGAGAGATTTTGTATGTTTAGGGGTGAGATAAAGAGAAAAACAAGGAGAGATAGAGAGAGGGAGTGACAAGGGAGAGATGGAGAGAGAGTGTGTATGTTTGGGGGTGAGATAAAGAGACAAAGAAGGAGAGATGGAGAGAAGGGGGGAGAGAAGGAGAGAGAAGGAAAGAGGGAAGCATATAGTAACAGAGTTGGAGGTTGGAGAGAGAGAGAGAGAGATCGGAGAGAAAGGGAGAGAGAGGAAGAAAGAGAGAAGATGTGAGAGAGTGGAGAGAGGGAGGGAAAGAGAGATGGAGTTGGAGGGGGTGAGAGAGGGAGGTAAGAAGAAAGACATAGAGAGAGAGGGGGGGAGAGAGAGGGAGAGAGGACAGCAAGAGGAAAGAGAGATAGAACGGGAGGATAGAGATATAGATGGAAGGTGAAGAGAGGGAAGAAGAGAGAGATGGAGAGAGGGAGGGAGGGATAGGGAGATTGATAGATATGGAGTGAGAGAGCGTGTGTGTTTGGGGGGTGAGATAGAGAGACAAAGAATGAGAGATGGAGGGAGATATAGATATAGATGGAGGGGGGAGAGGGAAGGATAATTCTTGCATTAAATGCATTGATTTCAGTGTAGATGGTGATCTCTAAATCCTATTTGATTGCTTGCACTAGATGCATTGATTTTAGTGTAGATATTGATTTCTCATGATATTTGATTGCTTGCACTACATGCAATGATTTCAATGTAGATCATTTATAATCCTATTTGATTGCTTGCACTAAATGCATTGATTTTAGTGTAGATGGTGATTTCTAATCCTATTTGATTGCTTGCACTAGATGCATTGATTTAAATGTAGATGTTGATTTCTAATTATATTTGATTGTTTGCACTTCCTATTTGATTGTTTGCACTAAATGCATTGATTTCAGTGTAGGTGGTGATTTCTAATCCTATTTGATTGCTTACACTAAATGCATTGATTTCAGTGTAGATGTTAGTTTCTAATCATACTTGCTTACTTGCACTAGATGCATTGATTTGAGTGTAGATGTTGATTTCTAATCCTATTTGATTTCTTGCATTAGATGCATTGATTTCAATGTAAAAGTCGTTTTATAATCTTATTTGATTGTTTGCACTAGATGCATTGATTTCAATGTAGATGATTTCTAATCCTATTTGATTGCTTGCACTAAATGCATTGATTTTAGTGTAGATGGTGGTTTCTAATCCTATTTTCTTACTTGCACCAGATGCATTGATTTGAGTGTAGATGTTGATTTCTAATCAGATTTGGTTACTTGCATTAGATACATTGATTTCAGTGTAGAAGTTGTTTTCTATTATTATTTTCTTGTTTGCATTAGATGCATGATTTCAGTGAGAATGTTGATTTCTAATTTGATGTAATTGGATGTATGATGGTACATTAATTTTAAAGTAATTGGATTAACAGTGTGCATTGATTTCAGAGTAGGCATAAAAAATTATTGACAATGTACATTGATTTTTGTTTTATAGTAATTCAACCCATTAATATTGGAGAGCCATAGAGACAAGGTATGATGTTTACTACAACATCTCAAGCTAAGGATTTAAATGGTTTACGATTTCAACTGTCCCTTTCATATAATCAATATGAAAAGATGAAAAAAATAACAAGGGTGACAATTGTTGGAAATACTGAGAGGGGGGTGAATCAGTGTTTCTTTTCAATTGTTAATTTTCCCAGTTAGATCACTTATATTTAGAACACAAAATGAACAATGATGGAATAAATACTTTTATTAATTTCTTCTTTACAATAAGTAAAGTACAATAATGATATAGGGCTCCAACCCTAGATGAAGACTCCAATCTTCCAGGCTCCAACCTGTATTGTGCCAAGCACCGACTTGGTCTTTCCAAGGCTCCAACCTTGTCAATTCGAGGCACCAACCTCTAGGGCTCCAACCTTATCTCTGGTACAGGCTCCAACCTGGTTTCTTGAAGACTCCAATCCTCTAGGGCTCCAACCCTATCTTCCAAGGCGTCAACCTTGTCTCTATGAGGCTCCAACCTCTTGGGCTCCAACCCTCAACTTCACTTCGTCAAAATATGTTTGGTTATTCTTCACGGCTCCCAAAGTCTTCTTCAACGAGCCCTATCACACTTAGTCTCCACGTCACATCATCAATGACAACCTTTTCTTCTTAGAACGTGTCACCACTGCTCTTCATCGTACCCAAACAATTTCTCCAAGTTACCTCATGATGGCTTCATTGCATCTAGTCTAGATGATGTCCTTCTTCAAGGATTCTTTAATGACTGCTCCTCAAGTATCTTTAAGTTTACTTCAACAACTCTCCAATGGTGCTCCAATTATACTTCTTGTAGTAGCTTCAATACTATTCAAAGATTCAGTACCAGGTCTTCTAAGCCTCCAACAATTGCTACAAGAGATCTTCAATAATCTGCTTCAATAAGACATCTTAGGGTTTCTTCAATCAACTCTTCCACTATCTCTTTCAACAAGATAAACTGTCTCCAACATTATTCTTCAGGAATGCTTTTTTGGTTTGCTTAAGAACTGTTCAACTCAAAAATATAAATGTTGTAAGAACACCAATCCTTGTACTTCCAAGGCCTTTAAGTAGATGATGTTAACAATTTTGTCCTTCAAAAAATGCTCTAATACTACTACAAATTCCCAACCAAGGTATGCAGCCAATGACTTTGGGAGTGCTCTAAAAAGATTCGAATCTGGTGTCTATTTGCTGTAGGTTGGGCTGATTGGTTAGGGCAAGATGACTGTCCACATCAGCATACTTGAACTCCTCCAAACTGCCTCCTAACTGCTGCAACTGTATTCCACTTTAGTGCTGCTCCAATGTGCTTAAGTTCTGGACTGTTTTTAGTCCTCCAAACAGACCTGTGTCTCCTCACAAATGTGACTAGGATTATAGCCCTCCTCAAACTGTATGCTCAGTGGATAACCAGCAAACTATACGACCACACTTTCTTGTCACAGATTTGGAACAGTTGTTGTATTACCACAGTTACAATAGCTTTCTTCAAGTCTGAGATTGGGTTTTAGAAGAAAATTATGTTGCTTCCTGCGGTGAGAATCACTGTGGTTTACTGCAAGAAATCTAAGCTTTTACAGTAGGTCCGAGTCACAAAAAGAATGCACCAGGTCTGAGCCACTATGCCTAAGTCTTACACAGGGATTGCAGTGCAGATTTAAGCCTAGCCAATATTTCTGAATAGCTCCTTCTTTCGTTCTTAAGCTTCTCTCCTCGGTCTTCTATTACTTCTCTGCACTCCGAAATTTCAGAGATAGATATCCGAATTTTTTTTTTACTGTGAAATTATTTATCGCAGCTTTATATATATAGTTGTTGGTCCCCATGAAGAGACAAGTCACTCTGGAAGTAGGCCGACATGAATGCCAAAGTGTAGGTCGGCTCTATAATTAGATATAATTTTCTTAACTTAAAAATTCATTATCTTTCAAACCGCTTGGAGTTTCGGGCTGAGTAATAGCTCGTTGGAAAGGGAAAATTATACTCTTCAAGATGATGTAGGTGTTATTAAGGAATTTTTCCTCTAAGCTAGCAAAAACTATTTTTAAATGTGACTGATTATTTATGAGTGTAGAAATGGATGCAGAGCATAATAGGCTTCTTTGTTAGGCTTCTTCATGGTTTTTGGCTTCTTCATTGTTTAACACCTTTATCATAGGATCATGGTAGGACATCAACAATGAGTGTATTACATAAGTGGCACAATGATATGTTATAGGAAATATCATTAGGAAGGTCTCTTTCAATCATCAATCATGTCATCACTTAGTCTTCCAATCTTCATCAAACGCCATCATTAAGTGTGGTCACATAAAGTATAACATCGTCACAATTATGGCTTCATAAAATATGGTTCTTAACATCATGGCCTTGTCCTTAGGGACTAGATCATAATCGGACACTTAGCTGACTTCTTAAGGCAAGACACCATCATCTAGAACAAAGCATCTCAAGAATATTGACATCTTAGTGAAAGCCATAGTGGCATCAATGACAATCTTGATTGACAATAAGAATAGTAGAAGAAAATAATTTGAGATTGATCACAATGAAGATTATTTGTAATTGACTACATTCTTATTATTCACATTTTATATCATTCAACACTATTATTGTCACTTTCGCATCCAAAATTTTATTTCATCATTTTTCATCATTAAAGTTATCAACGTATTATCACCTCACTATTTGAGGTAACCAAGAAAATTTAAAATTAAAATAACCGAGTTAATCTGGACTATATTTAGCATATTTAAATTATTAAATTAATATTAGATATATTTACATATTATTGATCAAATTGATCATATTTTTGATATATTTTCCTTGGCTGCACACGATTGAAACCAGCCTAGATCCATCTTAACTTTGAATCTATCAAGCAACAAGAGGGATCAAAACTTTCGAGGTGCAAAACTTTCCTCAAGTTTTGCACTCAAAAAAGTGGTTTTCACCTCGAGATATTTGATCCATCTCGGTGTTTGATAGATCCAGAGTTAAGATGGATCTTTTTTAAAATTATTCTTATTTCGGGCGCTCCTACAACCCAATATGGAAGAGATGTGTAGACGTTAGATGTAATGTAAGAAAGATTGTATGTAAACATTTTTTAATTTCGGCTCATTTTATGAAATCATATATTTGTAATAATTGTCCCTACCTCTTAACTAGAAGTTATATTTACAAACACTAAAAAAGAGGAATTATGGTAAATAAATAAAAATATTAAAAAAATAAAGGTATAGTAAGAAATAAATAAAACACTCTTTTTATACCTACTTCCTATCTTGGATTCGATATCCTCAAGGAGTATTAATCTTACATGCTTATCCAATCCTTCCAACCTGCATTCTCTCCCCATGGCATTCAATTAGACGTATGATTGTTAGTCACGGCCTCGTGCATGACGGATGAAGAAGAGAATGTGATGTCTAACATCACTCCCTCTCAACCTAGAGAAAGATCCTTAATCCCTCTTGATTGGGGAATAGATCCTTATTCCTCCTCGAACATTTAAGGAGACCTCTTACTTCTTAAAGCATAGAAGAGATTATTTTACTTTCTTTCAATTCGGAAGTTTTCCTGATTTGTATTTATCAATACATTAGCTACTAGTCCTTCATGGAGATCTTCAAGTAGCCCCATGGCTTCTCCTCTTCTTTTTATCTGACGAAATTAAGCTTTCATTTTTCGAATTCGGGCCATCAACCTTTCATATCATTTTCCTCTAGTCATCACCAACAAAGGCATTATATTTAGCCAATCAAAGTAGATTTTAATCATATATCCCTTTAGACATGAAATTTATCTTCATCATTCATATTAACATCGGGTTATATCTTTGTACAATTACCTCTCAATCCCAAGATTATGTTGTGAAATTTTCAAGTCTGAAAATTGTGCGAAGTGATTGATTTATTTCACCTACTTATTAGATAAGTTATTCTGAATGTGATAAATTTTTGAAATAAACGCGAGATGTAGTACTTCACTCTAATCAAACGGAAAACAGAGAAATAACACATGAGCACAATAGAAACAACCATATGAACACGGTTATTTTTGGACAATCGTCCCCAAAAAAACCAATGTGGGAAAACGGGTACGGCGAGACGAAGGTTTGTATTTATCTTCAGCAAATGAAAAGATCTTTTACGAAGTCTTGGTGAGAAAAGTAAATTTGCATGCATTTTGCCATGAATTTTCAGCTTCCGGAAGAACACGACTCTCGGGGTGACCTTCTAGACCCTGCAGTGTAATCTGTGTCATTGCTTTCTGCACAGTCCCTCCACCTAATTTGCATAACTCTATGTGGAGGGGTTGGTGCTGCTACTTTCAGCACTCCTTCCCTTCACACTTCTACCTTCTCCCTTCTCTATTAAATCGACTTCTCCTCCTCCTTCTCCTACGCAATCCTGCCTCTACAAACTCACCCATTGAAATTGAATTCTCTTGCTTAGATCGATCTCCTTCAGTGCGAGAATGTCAACCGATTTACAAATGACCTCAAACCACTCTTCTTATAGTCTTCTCGGCGATGAATCAACGACCACGTTAATACCTTTAATCGATGGCTCGGATTAAAAGATGACTTGATCTTCATTTTCTAGAAGATTCACCTTGTGCTTTTTTAATACCTTTTAATTATTTAATTTCACTAAGTTTATACTTAGGTTTGCATTAAAATAATTAATTATTTTAATAAACAAGATCCAGTGGAATTTCCACAAACGATTTACGGGTTCTTTGGATAAGCATTGTCCGGAACTCAAGCCTCTCCACCAATTTTGAGACTTGGAACACTTCTCGATGCTATAAAATCAACATATGTAAAATTCTTGGCTATACAATCCTTCAAAGATTACCAAAACCATCCACTCAATCCATGTATTCATTGAATTTAGTTCAAAACCAAAAATTGTAGATATACTTGCCTCAACTTCCATTATACTTTTCCGTAGTTTACTTCCAGGTAGCAAAACATATAGTCACCAGATAACCAAAATCAAGACAACAAAATCAAAATTACCTCAACATGATGGTCTCTTTAGATTCTATGTTGAGATTTTTGGGTAGCTGTCAGTGTGCTCTAGCCACTGAAATTTTGTGGAGGGGCTAAGACACTACAGACCTCAAAAAAACCTAGAAAGCGTTTGGAGAAATTTCATCTAGTGTTGAAGTTATTCTAATTATTAATTTATCTTTAATGAGGACCCTAAGTCTAACTTAGGGCATTAGAAAAAATTAAAGTGAATTATTAAACACATGTGATAAATGTTCTAAGTGGCGTGGATCAAGCCGTCTTTTTAATGCAGTGGAACGATTAGAGATTCGATCATGGCTAGTTGGTTTTCCAACGATAAAAGTATAAGAGAAAGGCTTGGGGTTAGTTGGAGATACACACACACCTTTGGAAAAGCCTTGAAGCTAAGTTAAACTTCTAGGGCAAGGTTCGAAAATTCGAAGCGAGTTTGCGGTGCGGTGAAGAGCCGAGAGATTCGAAAGGGATGATTTGATCCAAGGCGAAGATACAACAGCGAGAGGGGCAATGAGTACCGATTGAGTGCGAGCCGGCCGAGTGCGCGGGTCGGTAACTACATGCGAGTTGTGCGTAGGCTATGTAAGCCCATCCCGGGGTGACGCGGACCCGGCCCGGCGTATCACGGGGGCGGTGCAGCACCGGCGAGAGGTGACACGGGTCCGGTCGAGGTAGCGCGGAGCGGCTGGCACCAATCGGGTGAGCGCCGGTGGGGGATGTTGGCAGTGAGGGTTGGACGCGGAGGCGGCGGGGTTTCGGTGAGATGAAGGGGCTCGTGATCTATAAATCTCGTTTGAGGATGTGATACAACCATATCTTCGGTCTCCCAATGAAAGGTACAAACTATCGTGTAATTTCTCTATAGGGACAACCATTTACGGGTACCCGAGAATGTTGTATATGCATAATAATAAAACCTCGAGATTTTTTTGCACCCGATTTTCCCGCATTTTTTGGGAGCTCAATTCAAAGTTTCCATTGAGCATATTTACATAAGAAGTTCACACCACGATTTCAGATCGAAGTGGTATAAATTTTAGCCACGAAGCCTCATTGAAAAAAAATTATAGAGAAAATTCAAGATGACCGATTTGAAGAAGCGAAACCCTAGAATCCCGAGTCGATACCAAATGTTATCTGACCAGCTCAAAAAAAATAGAAATAATAGATCAAAAAAACTTAGAAAATATCCTATTCAAGGAAACCTCCTTTAAATTACATAAACGAACAATTATTGGATGATTCAAATGAAAAAACCTCATTTCTATATATAGGAGTCACAAAGAGTCACCATATAATCAAAATCGACATAACAATAATAATGTAAGGGCACAAAAATAAAAATAGTGGCCTTCTATAGGGCACACTCATAGCAATATGGGGACTACATGGGCACAACAATAACAAAAGGGAGCTACACTAATAATACAATAAGGGGATACACTAGTATTATAGGGAACTAACGAAACAATATTACCATAGGAGTGTCTGAATCTTTTTATGGTGAAATGGGTAGCACCATCAAAAACACCTCGAACTCCCAAAATCTTGGAGCTTGAATACTATCCAAATAACTCCATTGCGAATGCACAAACGGCCTTGAGGATAGTTGTCATGTATGTAACGAGAGGATAGTTGTCATGTACCTATCAAGATAGGTGAAAACCAATTAAACATTAATAAACCAACCAACCGAATTTTGAAATCATCCCATTAATAGAGCCAAATATGACCATTCGACCAAAAAATAAACTTGGAAAATGTTAGAATCAAGATGCCAACCAAGAAAGACCAATTGTGATAGAAGATATGCATCTCATGATCCACCATGTATCAAAATGAGGAAGCTGATTAAAGGATTCAAATACCACCTACGAAGAGCCTAATCGAATCTACGGGATAAACGAGGTCACACCACCGAGATTCATGCATGTGGATCAAAACATAAATAAATCCTACATATATCATAGAAATCAAAACTTCTCTGAGTCAATAAGTATTTTCTCACTCATAAATAAAATGACATATGACCATGATAACCATTGAAGGATTATATACTATTATCATATATCATCTGCCATCCATTATATCCGACGAGATAAATTGGAATTTAGTAAGCATACATACATTAGCGACAATATGAGGACGCTCATAGAAGACATCAATTCATTGCAATATGGCATTGATATATATATGGTTTGAAGGCAAAACCTTTACATCTTGTGCCACAAAATATCCGTTTGTCCAAAATTCCCACATGTATACATAATGCATTTCTAATTTACTATTTAATATTATTTTTTGAAAGCACTTCTCATATATCCTCCAAAAAATTCCCGTATAAGCTATGTATTGGTCGTACATATGTCCATACTAAAAATAGAGATAAAATTACGACTCCTACTTGGTTGGAGCTACTTGATCTTCCTCGAAACTAGCTACGGGATGATATTGACTCTTGAAGACGCCTACGATGATGGATGAAGCTTGGCACGATGCCTAATAATTAGAATGAAGCTCTGGAACCTCTCTTGAGTGGGCACTCGAAGTCGCCGGAGGATGAGGGTGGGATTTACCTTGGAAACACCCTTGTGCTAAACAACATAGCGACTCAAGCTAAATATTTGACGTACGGAAAGTCATAAAACAAAAAACATAAAAAAATATTGATGCCTTCTGGCTTGCCATCTCCTTCCTTATATGGTTACCTACTCACCCTTGGTCCCACACATCAAAGATGCCATCATGGAGACTCCCTCCCACTATGACTACGCTTTCCTCCAATAAATCTCCACCTGCCTCCATAACAACGTTGTTGATCACAGTCAACCATGACCCCCATCCACATTATTTATCCCCCATTCACACTTAAGGGTGCTTTATTCAATGGATATAATGACCCACATTCCACATTAGAAGTGGTTTTATTCCCACCAAAGAGATTTATGAGTCTCTCTACCCTCTTATTCATCTATCTTAATGAAAAAAAGAAAAAAATTAATATTCCAACTAGATGAAAGCTAATTAGGAATATTACAAACTCTCATTAACGTTGTTCATGTTGTCTTCATCATTATCCATGAATTCACCATTCATCACATCCTCCATATAATCAACGAAATCTTGATTGTGTGTCAGTCACCTTCATCCCCTATTTTCCAATTTTATCAACTCAACTCTAGCATATCGGCAATGAGCTGGGACGCTCCATTTTAAGCTCCAGCATCCCCAACGATCATGACAATAGTTCCTTATAGGCACTTGTCTCCATGAATTTCATCTTAGCAATAATGTATATCAAGGTGGTCATTAATTCCACAGTTATTGCAAGCCTATCTCTGATAGTGTCGAGCTCTGACTTCCCCTCATTGCACTCCATTTCCACTTTTGAATTATCTAAATTTGTTGACTTAGTTCACCTAAAATTTGAAGTACCATCATAATGCAATCCTCCGTTTCTCATAGTGCTCTATATGTAATCACAACATTACCTTCCTGCCCAAATTTTAGAGTCCTTTGCATTGAAAGCTAATTCTTTCCCCAAGACCACTTTTGTTGGATCCATTAAATTTTCGGATCTAAACCTTTAGTTTTCCAAAAATTCCCTCTTGCCAAAATTATACTCTATATTAGAAGATATGAACTTGCACATTTGATATACCCTACTATTCAATTCACAACTTGTACATTTGTCCTTTTCTAAATTCAAAATTGCGTCGTTGAGGTAGGGTGGTCGAGAGGGCGAGATTATCTACAATAATGGAACACACCATATGTGTACCTTATTTAATAAGGTTCTTAACTCAAAGATTTCCAACATGGTTACTATAATGAAATGTATATTCCCAATTTTAATAATCCTCGGAGGCTTGAGAAATCTCGATCTGAATACGCTTTGTACTGGTGGAGGTTTGATTATTATATCCTCACTAGTTTATCCTTAGTTCTCCACACTTTAACGATACACCCATTTGATTTTCCATAAGATTAGCTTCAACATTCAGATTTAGTTTGATATGGTGAAAATCTATATTAAAAAATTTCTTAATAAACATATTAATTTGATGAAATATGGGAGGAATCAAGGATCATAATTCTCATGATTTTTAACACTTGTTGAATGATGATATTAGAGTCTCGAAAGACCTTTTAGGGAACAAAAAGTAATGAAAAGATCCAATTCCAAACCTTTCCAAATCACATAGTACTCTGTCTGGTTATTGGTCCACACCCCTAAGCCCTAAGAAAATTTTATCTCCCTTTCTTCAACAAGGTGAGAAAGAACCCCTCCCACTCCATCCTCCCTAGAAATTGATGAATATTTTAATGAGACTATAGAGTTGACTAAAATTGTTGGAGTATATTATAATTTGGAGTTGGGTCCAATTTATCAAAAAATTTTATACCTATGAAAAATAAATCTAAAAAGGTCATGTTGTTTTTTCCTCTACATTATATTGCATATATTTTCATTAAGATATTAGTTTAGTACCTAAATGTCAAAATTTCTTCTAACAATTTGCTTGGATTGTGATAAGAATATTTTTTGTATGCATCACCATTTTGGATTCTTTTAATACTAATTTTATATTTTAAAAAATAATAATAAAATTAATTAAGTTTTTAAATTTTGATGTCAACCATTAAGATTTTCTTTGAGGTTCCTACCATAATCAATATTTTTCTCTTACTGTGTAGGTCTTAGTCATCTCTTGTATAAGAATTCCAAATATAGGGCTTTATATGTGTGTAGTTGCATTAATAATGAATGTGTGGGCCATAGGAATCATATAGATAATATTAGGTGGCTAGAAAATCTAACGTGTATTTGTTTATGCAACCAACTCAATCATCATGTTAGAGAAAGGAGACAATCCAACATATCTTTTTGAATTCATAGGAATGCACACACATTAATAACATGTATTCATTATTGTTACATAAAATAAAAAACATGTAAAACTCCCTCCCCTTAACATGTTTCAAAAGGAAATATTTAATAAACCCTACTTTTAGGGGAAAATAACCTATTTTCTTCTCAAAAGAATAGCCAAGGCCCCTCTAGTCATGCTCTTTGTGCAAAAATACCAAATGACTCTTGGAATATCACTTGGAGGTGAAACACCTTACATAGAGGAGATGACATGACATTTTTGTAGGCCTTTTTCATAAAGCTTAAGGCCTAGAAAGGCCAATTTTATTCCATAACACCCTTGTTTTTCCTTTTCAACAATAATCTAAGCCTCAAAGCCCATTATTATTTCTTAAAACCAATAAATGGTGGCCATATCTCATTTAGAGGCCAATAATCCCATATAAAAGGTCCTATGTGGTGTCTTAATGCATCTTTCAAAATTCTTCAACTAGGAAGCTTTATTAAATTCCCAAGGTCTTTGTTATACTTCCTTTATCATTGTTAAGACCAAAGGCCCATTAGTGTTATCAATAATACCACAATTTCCCCTAGGAAAACACTCATAATTGAAAGTTACCAAAGGGTGGAAATGTTCTGTGGATTGGATGTGTTTTTAATGGTGATTGAACCTAAGAAGCACCATTTAGGGCATAATTCCCTTAGTTTCCTCCCGTAACCTTGGTTATACTTTGAGGCCCATTCTTGGTTAAAAATTATCCTAGTCATGGCACTTATCACTATTGAAGGTGATCGATAACCAACAAAGATTTAGCGAACTTGTTCCTTAATATTGCTAGGGCTTCTCCCTTTTTCATCGGGCTCTTCTATTCTCCTTAGACCTTTGCAAGGGTAAGTGAAAGCAACGGTAATGATTCTCCACCTCTCCTCCTTGGTCATAAAAACATCAAACCCTTGTGTGATAGGTCGAAACACAAACGATGTTGATTGTTATGCTACCTCATACATTCATCATGCTCCACTTAACTTAAGTTTTCACATCATTTCTTGTTGGCAGTCAATTTCTTGGTTAAAATCATTAAATGGATTTTATTTCGGTAGTGAAAATTATTGAAATGGCATGTATTGTGAGGTGTCCGTTGATTTGGTAGCACTTATGTTTTCATCATGGGAACCAATCAGTGCCTTTTGATTTGGAAGTGCCTTATTCTTATATAATTAAAATGAGAACTTCAAAATTAAAAGGTATTTCCAACTTCTTATATCATTAAAATGAGTTTTGCCAAATTAAAAGGAAACACCAACTTAAACCAACAAAATGATGTTATTTCAGGACCCCAATCTTACTATCAACATGGAAAAGGCTAATTAGAAAGAGTAGTTGTATGTTCTAACACCTTTGTTAGTGAAATAATTAATCCAACCACTCATAATGGACCATATCATCTCCCATGTAAATAAAACCTAAAAATGAATAAAAAATTAATGTTTTTCCTTCGATGATTTGACTTTTAGTATCTTGTGCTTTCTTGATGATCTCTTCCGCAGTTAGCTTGGTATTAGAGCCAATATCAAGTTTATATTATTCTGCGATGATTTACTCACATATTATTTTGGTATTATAACCAAGAATCAAATTCCAATTTGGGGCATTGACAACCATAAATGAGATCTTTTTCTAAACACCCTTACTACTTGAGAAAATTGAGGGGTGAAGATGTGTCTCTCAAGGATATTTTTGCAAGTTTCAAATAACCCATTTTCATATATTTGTGGGTTTTTAGAGTGTTTTTTAGAGATAACTACAGTGAATTTGTGGATTTTGTGGCAAACATTTCTAGCGAACATTTTAGACAATTCATGGATTAGCTGTTGAGACATCTTTCGCAACATTTTCCTACTTTGTAATTTTTGCACTCATTGTAGAAATTTAACTTTCTTGTAATGCACTTGTAACTTGCTAATAGTTTCACTCATTTGATGGAGTGTTATGGGAATTTAAACCAAATAGGTATTTTTTAAATCTATGTTCATCGAGTGAATAAATGTTGTGAGCAAGCTCAAAAATAGAAGAAAAGAGATATCAACGCCTTAGAAAGAAGCCACTTCAAAGGGCAACTATCAATACATTACATGAATGAACAACTCTTGGATGATACAAATTACAAAACCTCCTTTTTATATATAGGAGTCCATGGGGCTACAAATGTAATGCTAGCCGACCTAACAATAATAATTTAAGGGCACAATAATAATATGGGGGTTGCGGGGGTGATAATAATAATAAAGGGGGTTACTACTTGACAATAAGGGACTATACTATTAATATAGGGACCTAACATGCCCCTCTCCTTAAAAAAATTTGTCCTCAACGCTTGAGTAGCTGGGTGCTTACGTATAAAATTCTCATTCTCCCATGTAGAATCTTCGGTCGTCAAGTACTTCCACTTGATGAGATACTGCGAAGTGATCGATTTTGTAGTTGTTGAGTTCTTGTTTAAATTATTTGCTTCGAGGTTCCAATATGATTTTTCCTTCGTCATCAAGTTAAAATTTGGAAATAATATTTTTTTGTAGGCTTGGAATATTTTCACCTATAAGCTTCTTTAAGCATGAAACATGGAAAGCTTGGATTCACTCATGAAGAAGTAGGAAGCTCCAATTTATGCCATAGTACCAATATTTTGCAACACCTTGTAATGACCATAGTACTTTAGCGATAATTTATTATCCTTCTTAGCTTGCTTGAGGGACATTTGTTTGTATGGTTAGGTAAAAATACCCGGTCTCCTACATCAAAACTTCTCTCTATTTGTGAATGTTAATTTGCTTGTTGTTTCATTCAATTTTGTGCCAAATTTAAGTTATTTTTTAAGAGTTGGATAACTTCTTGTTGTTGCTCGATGTGATCTTCCTTTTCTTGAACCTTCGATTTTTCTCTTAAATATGATGTGATGGATGGTGGATGATATCCATAAAGTGCCATAAATGGGGTCATTTTTCTTTGCGGTATGGAAGGAAGTGTTATACCACCATTTAGTGAGAGGTAACCACTTGACCCATTTGTTTGTTTATCGGATATGAATATATCCTTCCAAACATTTATTTACTATCTCGGTTGACCATCGGATTGAGGATGATAAGATGATCCATGGTGAGTGAGTACCCAAACGAGAAAATAACTCCGTCCAAAAAATTTCAGTAAAAATGGGATCTATGTTGCTCACAATAACCCTTGGGTTTCCATGTAGCTTTTGAATTGTGTCCATAAATGTAGTAGCAACTATACTTGCTTTAAATGGATGAGATAAAGCACAAAAGTGTGCATACTTGGTAAGTCTATCAACTACCACCATGATGACACTCTTTCGTTCAGACTTAGGTAAACCTATGATAAAATCCATTTAAATCTCCTCCCAACATTGTCTTGGAATGGATAAAGGTTGTAGAAGACTGGGGTCTTAATTGTCTCAACTTTGATACCATTTTGGAAAACTAAATTCCACCACAAACTTTTGAATATCAGCTTTAAGGCCATCCCAGAAAAATTATTTCTTCACCCTTTGGTAAGTTTTTAAAAATCAGTGTCACTCCTAAAGGAGAAGTGTGCGGTTCAAAGAATATTTTTTTTAGTTGGGAATTCTTACAAGATATAAGCGATATTTGTACCATAAGGAATCATTTTTTCAACTAAATGTATCGGATGTCTTGTGATCTTTACGCAGCTTTTGAATGATTGTCCACACTTCTTCATCCTTCTTCCATTCATCTCTTGCTTCGGTTATCCAATACGTTTGGATAATAGAAATAGCACAAGAAATGATTCCACCTCTTCATTCTTTCTTGAGAGTGCATGCACCTTGATATTTAGCTTCCCTTTTTTGTATATTATTTCAAACTCATAGCAACATCTTTGTGACCCATTTTTTGCTACTCTTAGAAGATAGTATTTGTTCCAAAAAGTGTTTAAGACTATCATGATTAGTTTTTACCTTGAAGTGTCTTCCCATTAGGTAAGTTCACCATTTCTTTAGTGCATGTAGTGATAACATTTCCTTCTCATAAATAGGTTTTTACGTAAATACTTTCCTTTGATTGGACGACTTTCAAAAGAAATGGGTCTTCCTTCTTGCATTAAAACAACATCAATTCCATTTCTGAGGCATCACATTCCACAATAAAGGTTTTTGTGAAGTCTGGCGTAGCTAAGGCTGGTGCTAGGCACATTGCCTCTTTAAGATGTCCAAAGGCCTTAGTTGCTTGAGGAGTCCATGAAAATGCATCTTTCTTCAATAATGTTGTTAGAGTCTTTGCTATTCTCCCATAATTCTTCAATAAACTTGTGATAATACTGTTAACCCAAGAAATCCCCTCGCAAGCTGCTTTATGGTTGTGGGGACTTTACATTCCTTAATGGCTTTAATTTTGATAGGATCTACCTTAACACCCTCGTGAGATACAATATGAAAGCTGATATTCTACCTCTTGTACTCCAAAGAAACATTTGGATGTTTTTTTGCATATAATTGTTTCCTCTGCCAATAGTTTGAGCACCCTATCAACATGTTGAACATGATCCTTCTAAGACCTGTTGTAGATTAGTATATCATGAAAAAAATAGTAGCACAAATTTTCTAAGGAAGGGTTTGAAAATGAAATTCCTCAACCCTTGAAATGTAAGAACGTGCATTGGTAAGGCCAAAGAGCATGACCAAAAATTCATAATGACCCTCATGAGTTTGAAATGATGTTTGAATATTTCGGTCTTCATTCTAATTTGATGATATCTTTGAATGAAGAAGATCCAACTTGGTAAAATAAATTTATCCATGTAATTCATACAATAATTCATCAATCACAGGAATGGGAAATTTATCTTTAATTGTGAGCTTATTGAGCTCCCTATAATCCGAACACATGCGCCATGATCCATCCTTCTTGTGTACCAATACTAGATTAGTAGAGAAAGAACTTTGACTAGGTTGAATTATACCCGCCTCTAACATTTCTGCAATCATACGTTCAAATTCTCTCTTTTGGACATAAGAATATCTATAAGGCTTGATGTTTGGAGGAACATTTTTTGGAATCAAATGAATAGCATGATCATGATCACGAATAGGTGGGAGTCCTTTCAGAGTTTCAAACACCTTGGAATGATTGTCCAAGACTTTTTGGAGATCTACAGAAATAGATGATTTTGATGTTGGAACTTCTAGTGAGCATAATTTTGCAATTATGCCTCGTTGTTCTTTCTTTAGAATCTTTTTCATGACATTGGAGCTTATTATCTTTCTCGGCTTCCATGCAATACCCCGTAATTCAACTTCCTTTCCTTCTAAAAAAAATTTCAAGAAAATTTCTTGAAAATTAAAAGCTACCATCCCCAAAGATTGTAACCATTGTACTCCTAGTACAACATCAGCACCTCCCACAGGAATGGAAAGCATTGGAATATTCAATACATATTACCCCATGGTTAGCTTGATATTATGGAATTTTCCAAAGAAATTTATAGTTCCTCCATTTGAAACCATCACTTGACATTCTAGTGTTGGGTATAGGAAACAATTCAATTCCTTGGCTACCTTACAATGAATAAAATTATGGGTGCTACTTGAATCAATCAACACTATTACCTTTTTATTCTTGATATGTCCTTCTATCTTGAGAGTTTGAGTGGTAACTCCTACCAATGCATTACATGATATGGTCGGACTCATTTCTTCATCTTCTAAGGCTGGTTCCTCGTGTATATCCTCTTCTTTTGAAGATTCTTGTTCATTTTCTTCTTCCTCTTCACAATCTATGTAAAATAATTTCTTCTCAGCACACTTATGACCTTTAGTGTATTTTCTATCAAGCTGACAGCAAAGTCCTTTTTCTCTTTTTTTCTTCTAATTGTTGTAGTGTCAACCTTGTAGGTTGTGGAAATCTAGGAGTAGCAACATCTTTATATAAGTGAGTGGTAGGCTCCCTTGTTGCCATAATTTTACATTCAATTTTTCTTGCCAACACAGGAATGCTTTCTCTAATGAATCAGGTTCCAAAATGTGAACTTCATGTTGGATGTTATCCTTTAAAGTACCTATGAAGAGATAAATCTCATGTTCCTATGGAATATCAGTTACCCTTATATTAAATTTTTGGAAGTCCTCAATGTGCTCCCCCACTAAACACTTTTGTTTGAGATTTATCAATTGGCTAAAGAAAGTGTTGCTCTTTGTATCCTCATAATATGCTATCATTTCCTCTGTAAAAATTGACCAAGTGACAAATTTTTTGTGGGAGCAAAGCCATCGATACCATACAAATGTATTTTTGTTCTAAATGTAAAGTTGCAATGCGTACCTTTTGTGTGTTTTGCATATTATTGAGATCAAAATATTGCTCCATCGCTTAGTATCCATGTTACGGATCCTTTCCATCAAAATTCCTCATATCCATTTTTGGAATATGGTGGTTCTTCCCTCCAATATTAGAGTTTATGAAATCATGATCCATTTACTTTGTTCTCGTCATGAGTTTCCTTTACTATCTTTTCACCATTAGGAAACATTTCTTTATCAACTTTGTCAAACCTTCCATGTTTTCTTTTAGATCATTATTCATGTTTTCCATGTTAGCTTCCATGTCATCCATCTTAGATTCCATGCCAAATTCCATGCCATCCATCTTAGTTTCCATTTCATTCTTAAAACCATCCATCTTAGATTCCACGCCTTTCTTCAAACCATCCATATTTTTTTCCACGCCTTTCTTCAAAACTTCCATGTAATTTTTGTTCCTCTTTACGAGAGCGAAATTTGTTTCACTTTCTCTTGAAATTTTGATATGTCATGTTGCCATTATTCGTCTTCATAGTCATAAGTAGAGCCTTAAAGGCTTAGTTGGTGTTGAATTATTTTTAGGGGCCATTTGAGAATCCAATAACGATATATATTCTACAATATGCCCTTGGAATCAATTCAACTTGATTCTTGAAACAAGACTTATGCAATTCGGAAAAAAATACACAACTTTCATTTGCTTTTAAGAGGAGCTCGATATTTAAATTGACTTATCTCTATACTTGTAGATCCTCAATATACGAAATTCAGCACATGGTAATTACTCGAGCTTCTTTCAAATGCCATAGGTCGACTTGATTTGGATTCTTCAAGGCAAGTATGTTCAATCTCCCACATTGACCTAATTATGGAGTGGTTTAGTAGATCGAACTTGTACGAATTTACACACGTGTCAACGCTTGTTTGCTCCTTTGGCTGCGAAATTTATAGACGAAGAGCTACGGTTCGTGTAATTATAGTCATTTTTTCTGAGAATTGCAATATGATTCTCGAGGATTATGAAGGTTTTCCCACGATCACCTATTTGGGATGAAATTCGAGAACTGAAAAAAGACCTAACTTCCACGAGATCATATCTATGAAAATATTTGAACCAAGCTACGAAAATTTGCGACAATGTTCCTCAAGATTTCGGCTTCACGCTCTAACATTTCGGCTTCTAAACCTTCGTAGAAAAAAAAGTTATAGCGGAAATTCCGCGATGACCTTTTGAAGTAGAGTCGGGAGCACATAAAAGCCCTAACTTCCACGAGATCATATCTCCGCAAATATTGTGAACCAAGCTCTGAAATTTTGTGAAGATGTTCCACGGGATTTCGGCTTTGCACTCTAAAAATTTCAACCACGAACCTTCGTATAAAAATATTATAGAAAAAAAATTCACGATGACCTATTTGGAAGCGGTAAAACCTTAGAATCCAAAGCTCGATACCAAATGTTGTGAAACCCGGCTCCAAAAATAGAAAAGAGATATCAACGCCTTAGAAATAAGCCACTTCGAGGGCAACCTCCAATAAATTACATGAATTAACAACTCTTGGATGATACAAATTACAAAAACCTCCTTTCTATATAGAATTATGGGGGCCACAATGTAACCCTAACCGACCTAACAATAATAATTTAAGGGCACAATAATAACAATATGGGGGTTACGGGAGGTACAATAATAACAATAAGGGGGGTTACACTAACAAAAATAAGGGACTATATTAGTAATATAGGGACCTAACAATAAATTCCTTTAGGATAAAATAAATTGACCAAACATACGCATACATCATCTAGCACGAGAAGATCAACTAGAATTGAAAATATTAGAATAAAATTCCTTAGACGCATGGAAATGTTCCTCGCTAAAGGGGGGTCATGCTCTTATGATGCGAAAGCATAGATGACATGGATGTTCCCTTGAGGTACAAAAAATCAAGTCAAACAATGGGTACCCAAGGATTTTCCTAAAATAAGAACTAATTTTTTTATAACAATGAAATTATATACTACATAGCTCCATTGTCATTACATCATTTGGGGTTATTTTCCATGGATGGCGTAATGATAGGGTAACTAAATTTATGGAGTATGTCATACCCTATTACGGCTATAATGATTAGTTACAATTAGCCCAATACCGAGTATGTGAGTATATGGTGTGGGCACGGAGTATATATAACTAAAATACAATGACCAAAATAAAAAGGAGAAACTATGTATATTGATGGAAGGCCAAAATAAAATAGTAATATTGTAGGAGTTTTATAAATAGCACATGGTTCGTGACCAAAAATAAACAAATCAATTGCATATTCAAGGGGTGTGAAGGAAAGCTGTGTATTCATATGTGCCATAAAATCAATAGTTGTAAGGAAATATTTGCTCATTGATTACAATTTGAATCAAATAGATACAAACGTTGCTATTATGGGGGACGATATGTATTCTATTTTACCCAACTTGTAAGAAATTTACATTATATGTTATGATTGTAATTTACTACAATATATTGTTACGCTTCTTGTAATTTAAGGGAACATTTTAATATGTCATGGTTATAATATTATGGCAGCTTTATCAAGGTCAAAGGGAATTGACCTCACAATAGGTAAACATCAATGTAATTTTACGTAAGATAATATAACCATGATATTTATTCCAACAAGAAAATCTTAGCATTTTATCCATTTAGGAGTAAGTGAAATTCATATTTTTAGGCATCATATAACTAAATGAAATATTCTCTATGCATATTACCAACCCTCCTTACAAGATTATATGAATCCTATATTTCAAAGGTTACTTTGAACATGCATTCTTAATCTTTCACACAATCATCTAATTATTTGTATCCTACAATGAGCTTTCAACTTGACCGAATGTATTCCTTCATCATTTTTAAAGTATTACTTATATACAATATGGAATATATACTAATCATTTCATAATTCCTCTTCCAAGAGCCTTCCAAGATGATGAATCTTAGAGGATCAAGATGATCCATATTAGCAAAAATACTTCCTCTAACAAAATCTTAGACAATGTATGGATGAATATTTATGCAAAAATTGTCCCCAAGATTTGTATTTTTAAAAGACTAGATGATTTCAAGCAACTCAACCAAGTATACTTTTAAACATTCTATCATGTGCTTCTATCCATGACGCCTAATAAATCAATATGTTGGATGCTCTTTAAGGGTTCTTCTAGCGTTTTCCTTTCCAGACAACATATCACTTACGCAATTTCGGACACGAGGTAACACGAGACTTTTTCATAAAAAAAATAAATTTTCTTTCTTTGATACAAGCACCCAAGATATAATGTGAAGTTTCTATATAAATTCATAAATATGTCGATGGCGGTTTTTATTATTAATATAATGATGAATAATTTTGGATGAATTGATTGATTTTTTTTAATGTGTCATAATGAAATTTCAAGATATCATAATATTTACGAGCAAGTATTTAGTTAGCTAAAATTCCTCTCTTATGAAAAAAATGGAAGTTTTTATTGATACAAAATGTTTCATCAAATTAAAATATTTGAATGTTTATAGCTAAGGATGGTAGAATAAAATCACAAGTTACACTTATTTGATAGATATGGTGACAAGGGGAAGGCACCAGCCTTAGAGCATTCCATAGATGCTTGAAGTTCTTAGTGATGAAGCATTTTTTGTCCATCGATCGATCAGAAGCAATTAAAGAAGCTTGAAATGAAATTAAAAAAGGAACACGGTTCTTTAATTATGATTGAGGTGAATAAAGAAGAGATAATAGGCCAAATAAAAACCATGGTGGGAAAAATTCATCACCATGGGTTGAGAAACTTATTTAATTATCCCATTCATTTATTGATGATTTTAATTATCTCATCCTTTATAAAAAAATATTTATTTTACAAGAGTTTTTGATGGAGTAAAATCCTCATGTTTCGACTATGGGGATCAATGTTAGTAGCAGCGTCGATGCTCCTCCTATGAGTGATCCACCAATCATTAAGACTGGTACACCCGTTGAACCACACATGCTAGGATATGACCCCTTGAAAACCATACGCCGGGATCTTCACATGATGTTGTGGATGCACATCATGATCCCATCGAAAAAATTTGAAGTGAGATTTCCTAGATCTTACCATGTTACTAGCACAGAAATAATATTGATTATGTTTTTGGTAGATGATGACCATGTCGCCATGAAACTAGAGAAACTTCTAGGTATTTAAGAATATTTTTAAATATTAGGTAAAATCTAATCGAAATTATCGTATAGTTTGTGATTATTTGAAACTAACAATAATATCATTTTGCAGGAAATGATGTATTATATAGGTGTTTGTATGACCTAATCTTGGAAATATTTAGGCGCACCATTCGTACAAACAAGAAATCTCAAAGTTTCAAGTTAAAGGATGAACTTATAAAAAATATGGTTGGCATGTTCGGTAAATTTACCTTGACAAAACCAAGGTTACCTCGAAGGTAGGATTATATTTAAAACATGTTTGTGGGACCAATATAGGTTTCATTTGGATAATAACCGAGTATGAGATCCCTCCAATAGTTCTAGAGAGGGATTGAAAATCCCTAGAGTAGATTCAAAGGAGAAGGGCTTCTAAAACAAGGGAATGTACCACCAAACCGGGAATGTATAGAAGAATATTTAATAAAGTAATTATGACTATTTATCATCATTGCGACATCTAATTATGTTTTTCAATATTTTCACTATAGGATCCCGAGATACATCGAAAGCCATGATGGATAGAATAGCTAAACATGGGAAACATCATCTTGGCTTTGGTGGTTACTCAAAACTTGCCGCAAGAATTGTAAGTATAAAAAAACAAAATTGCATCCAAATTATAAATTATTAACAATTTTAAATTAATATAATAGAAGAATAAAAATTCATGTTCCCATGCAAAATTGCAGCGGTCACAATTCAACGAAGCTTCCATAGAGGAATAGTTCAAGCATTCTTATGAGCATGAATATCAAGCTATGGTTGAATGTAGGAAAATATTGGTGTCTTCACGGTCTTCGACACCCAACGTAACACTCACATAAATACATAGTAATGAGAAATTTATAAATTATTACTTGTACAATCTATTGGTTATTATTTTTTTGTATAAATTAATGTGTGATTGTAAAAAGTAGGCAAGCAATGTCGATAAAACACATGAGCCTAGTGATGGTGGCCTTCCTTTTGAAACTGATGTTCAACTCAGTGCTAGAGGTATTTCATGTGTTATAAAAAAAGTGCAGTATGGATTAAAATTAAAAATATTTAAATGAAAATTGTGTATTAATTATAAACTTTATCGTTTCTAGTCTATAACATGTACAAGATGAGGACAAAGAAGAGGAGGAACATATGGCCACATCCTAAAGTATTTTGCATCCCTCCAGTATGGAAGTATGTAAAGAACACTCTACAACTCTTTTTATTAATAAAACACTTGTAATAATAATAACTATGATTATCTGAATCTAACAATTCTTTATTGCAGTTGATGCTCCACCTTGGAGCAACATAAACATATGAATAGGTTGGGATAAAGGTATACAAAAGCCCATCAAAACTAAAAGGAAATATCAATACGTCCTTGTGAAATACCCAAAAAAGATAAAAGAGATCGAATACTACTAAATGATTGTGCTCGTTTATTTAGAGCCTAGTTTTTGAAGTACCACATTTTTCCTTGACAAGTTGAATACCTCATGGCATGTGCACATGTAATGTTTTACTATCCTAATAAAAAAGTTGTAACTTTTCCATTAGAGAAAATTAGAACTACCTTGTTTTTTGTTCTTATGATCAAATAAATGCCAAAATAGAAATACTTAAAACATTAAAATCATTTATAATTTATATTATGCATCAAAGAACTTTGTATCTTTTGGATCAAATTTTTTTCTTTCATTGAACATATATTTCAAAAATAATGGTAGGTTTGAAAAGAAGGTAGGAGATGTTAGCCTCTCTCATAAATCAATAATAAATCCAAAAATAAAATAAATAAATTAAATGTTAAAGTTAGGAATTTATGCCTAACTCTTTAGTTGGGTTGTTCCTCTAAGATAGGAGTTAGTTTAGGTAGCTCCTATATTGGCATGTGTTTGGTTGAGAAATTATCTCAACCAAGGTGTCCAAGATAGCACACACTATATTGAGACATTGTCTCCTCATCTATTTAATTGTAACACTACATTATTTTAATAATGAAAATATGTGAAAATGATAATTAGAAACCTTTCTGCCATTATTTGGTGTCTAGTTTATTATGTGTTTTTATGTATGTTAATGGTGTCTGTTTTTTCAATATGGTATCGAGCTTTACGGTGTGTTGTTTTGAGGACTGTTGAGAGAGTTTTGTTCTTGTGTAAATCTTGTGTGTGTGGTACAGGTCTGTCGAATCTTTGAAGAATCCCGTGAGAATACGTTCCGCTGAAGAAGATACAAACCCTTGACATGAAGCTCGTGAATCGAGGTGTTGCTTGGAAACTGTTTGGAGGATACGATCCATTCGTGGCATGAAGGACAACTACATTGGGTATGAAGGAGCGCACTAGTCCCCTTTGAGATGATGTTGTATCTGTAAATTCTCCATTTTGTATGCGAGGGAAATGGTGTGCATAAGAAGAACTTGGAATGAATTTCTTACACAAGAACCTCCAATCATTATGGGTTTTTTGTCAATCTGTGTGTGGAAAACGGCGGGGAGCAATCGTAGCATGGTATTCTATGAAAAGATGATCTCCGATTGGTGAGCCAAACTATGGATTGTTTCATGCTGCATTAGTTAATTTATTTTCTGCATTAGAAGTACCCTTCCTATGTAGAGCTCACAAAAGCATAAATCGAAAAATGATAAACAAAGAGTTAGAGTCGAATCATTTTACGCCGAATCATTGATTTCTGTACAACTGATTATGCATCGAGGATGTTTTGTGGTTGCAACGGTGTCATTTTCTCCAAGTCTTTGCAAAATTGGCTAAAGTGATATCCGGTTGTGGGAAGGTACAATTTGAAGTGTGTGGTGTGGATGCAACATGCCTTGATGAGGAAACTGCGCACATTATGAGTGGAGTATTTTTGCGCAAATCCATTGTATATTTTTTAATAAATTAGAAATCCCTTCGGTCTCTCACAAATTTCTGAAAATATCGTTTGAGATTTTGGGAACATGAGTAGGAGAATCCGCAGGGATGGTTTGAGAAAAGGCTTGGGTTGTGGTAGCATGGGGGGACCTGCATTGTGGAATGGTTAATGGAGTACTATGTTTTCTAAATAAAGCATAGTATACTTATGTAGCAAAGGAAGAAACACATGCACCATGATTTTTTGGAAATTTTGTTAACAGCGCGGTGGTTGCATAGTCCTCGCGTGATGATGATCCCCCATCCTCTACACGGATAATTTTTTCATTACGTAATTGAAGACATGACCACTTTAATATTTTACCTTCTCTTTACCACCTCGGCATGGCGGCTACTAGATGCGCACACGTGGTGGGAAACACAACGTTGGCTACCCAACAAGGAGGCTACGGGAGAAGTCCGGATGGCTATAGCGAGTTTAATACCAAGTGTCGAAGCGGGATGCATAGGCATGTGAGGTTGTAGAGAATTGAAGGAAAACCCAGTTATGAAATGATACCGAAACATTCTAACAATCATTTCATCTCTTCCCGCATAGAAAATTTTGAATGCAGGAAGAAGAGCTTGATTGCACACCAAGGATCCTCGAGTCAATCCAAGCGTAGTCAATGTTCCATATGTGTTGCACTCTATGTGGAACACCAGAAGAGTAGCATTGGAAACAAGTTTGAATTTGAACCAATAGATGTTAATATTGGCTTCAAATTAAAGATGCTCGACCTCAATTAAAAAAGGAAGCTCTCGTCTGCCTAGCAGAATCATGCCCAATAATGCGGCTTCTAGTTTCAAAAACGAATCTCATATAAAGCTGAAAAATTTGGCATAAAATTTGTGACTTATTTACAATGATTCTACAATTGTCTTGGCTGATTTAGCATAGGAAATTCACCTTAAAGACACCCAAACTTGTCCTTAGGCTTCGGCCGTTACTTTCTTGTACAAAAGCTCATAGAATCAAATGACGATTGAATCATAGTTTGAGGTAACATCACAGGCGCTTACTTGTGCATAACTCATGGAGTGTTGGAGCCTAGTCAAGGGAAGCTCGAAGCAATGTACATATAAAGAAGCTTGTAGAAAAGTGGTCAATGTGGAATCTAGTCAATGTTTGGTATGACTAAAGCTCATCAAAGTAAAAGAATTTCTTTGCAATTAAACTCTTGGTAAGCTTTAAAAAATCTTTTTTGATATTACGCATCCTCCAATTGTGTGAAAGGTGTGTTGATGATGAAGTCTTTTGATAGTTTTAATTGAGAGAAAGGCAGTTTGATGGAGAGATAAGGAATATTTTTTATTTTTGTTTGGGTTGAGATGAAGAATAATTTTTTAGTGTGAGTTAACCTTTCAAACAACAAATCACTTTTTAAAGTGACTTTATAAACCTTGAAAAAAAGAGAAAAAAAGAGGAAGATTAGAAAGTATTTATGGAGGGATAATAATGGTCATGAAGCAATGGAATGATAAGGCGTGAGAGGATTATTTGAGTGATTTTTTTTAATAAAACTTTTGGAGTAATGAGTGGGAGGAGAGATAATGAGTGGAAAGAGTGTTCATGTTTTTTTCTATTATGCATGATTTTCATGGAATTATGTTTTGGGATTGGAGGTGATTTTATGAAATGCATACAAATGTAAGTGCTCAAAAATTTTTAAGCAAGAAAAAGGAAATGGGTGTCAAGGTAAGTTTTTGACTCGTTATTGGGGTATCTTCACTTCTAAGCCATCAAGTCTTTCGAAGACAAGTGCATTGGATAGAGAGACATTTTTTATTTTTTCATAAGGGTGAAGATTGTAATAAATTGTAACTTGGAGAAATAAGGTGAAATTGTTGTTTTTGTAATTTTGGAGCAATCGGTGATTTTTGTGGAGTGATAAGGAGTCACTTTTTTTTAAATTTGGAGTGATCAAAAGCTCATTTTTGTAGGACATTGAGTCGAGTTTTTGAAGACATTTTTTCCAAGTTAAATTTGGAACTTTGATTCCATGAATGTTGTGAAGTTGAATGATTATGTACTCCAAATTTTAATAAATCATATATTTTTTGTGGTGATTGTGTCCTAGATCCGCCCGAAATTGAATAAGGGGATCTTAGGTACACGAAGAGTGTGTTGATGATGGTGCATGCTTCATACTTTTTCTTTTGATTTGTGTCTAATTTTGACACATAAATGATCTCATTTAACACACACATAAATTTCAATGCAAGCAAGCACAACACTTGTAAAAAAGTAGCTACAAGGAAGGATAATTAAGCTCAACACATGCATTTGCGCCACTACAACAAATAATCAAATTTTTCAACATCAACATTCTACCTCAACAAGAAAATTAACTCAATACAATCAAGTTAATGAACCTGCAAACTCCAACATTTCAAAGCAAAGTATACATCAATACAATCAAGTTAATGAGCTTGCAACCTCCATAGTTTCAGAGAACAGTCTACATCAACATTATTGAACTTGTAATCATACTCAAATTTCCTTGAATTGTAAGGGTGCATTCTCGGTTGAAACCGACACCCAAGTTTTGAATTAAGTCAAATTATGTCAAATTGAATTCATTGTAGTGAGTAATTAAAATCACTCAGCGTTTTTAGGTGCATTTTCGACAGTGTTCGACACCCTTTCTTTAAGCGAGAATCAAGTGAGTGCACGAGTTTTAACTTCTAAAGCAAACAAGCAACAAGTTCGGATCTCCTGCAAGTGAGCTTAAGTAATCAAGCAAGTTGAAATCTACATCAAGCGAGCGTGAGTATTCATTAAAGTGAGCATGAAGTAATCCCGAAGCAAGTGAGTGAGCATTCAAGCAAAGTGAGCATGAGATTCAAGAGTTCAAGCAAGAAATTTCTACAACTCTAGCAAGTGTTCCGAGCAAGTGCAATAAGCAAAAAATGAAGCGAGCGTGCCATTCAAACCACATAGCAAGTGGGCTTTGTCATTCAAGTAGCAAATCAGGGTAAACTTGATTCAAAGCCACGACATCTACAAAGAGAGCTTGAATTCAAGAGATTGATTTCATATGGTGCAGCACATCGATTGTTAAAAATTCTTCACAATTTGATCCTCTCAAGTGATGAAGACATGGTGCAAATTAGTAAAGAAACTCTGTTGATTTTTTCCGGCATCTACATGAAACCATTGAGTTTCTTAAGAATAGAGTCACAACTAAAAATAAATGAGTTGCAAGAGAAGAGTGATGCTTAAGTCTTTGAACCATACGGCTAAGATGATTCTAAGTCATTCATCCAAACAACTTCTAGTGTAAGAGTTGTTCCAATTCAACTACTTGCCAAGCCAATCATCAAGCCATGGGAAGAAATTCAAAGTAACAAGAATTGAAGAGGCTTAGGATATGTCAAAGATGACACCAACTTGCATATCGAGAATTATTCAAAGCCCATTAAGTTCGTCGGATGCGGGATTTCTTGAACAAATCCACCTCAGCACATTTAGAAAAGTTACGAGACAAACGAAATGCACGCAACACAGTGAGTCAACCGAAATGTTCTCATTATCAAATAGCTGGTCATATGGAAGATCAATGTTTTGATCTCCATCATGGCAAAACCATTTTGGCAAGCCCAATCATTACTTAGAGAAATGTCACAACCACCAACCATTAGCCAAATTGAAGATACATTATGAATGGATCGATCCTTGGGAATGGTCATCCATACGAATCAAAATATTGTCTCAGTTCTACAACCAACACTACAAGAAAAAATCACATTGGTGGGCGAAAATGGTCACCATAAGCTCATTGGTGAGGGTGAAAAGACCTTCGTCACCAAGCGAACGTCACCAAAGGTGGCATCGCCAAAAGTATAGGTGTTGTGGTGACATTCAAGGTCCGTCACCAATAATGATTCTCTAGTGATGAATAGTGACCGTCACCATTTCATATGAGAAATGGTGACGGACAATAGCTTTCAGATCACCAAAAAAGCTGAACGTCACGAAGATGGCGTCGCCCGAAAAGTATAGGTGTTGTGGTGACATTCAAGGTCTATCACCAATAATGATTTATAGTGACGGATAGTGACCGTCACCATTTCGGATGAGCAACGGTAACGGACAACTAGCTTCCGTCACCAAAATTGGGCGTCACCAAGGTAGGCGTCGCCAAAGTATGTGTTATGGTGACATTGAGTCAAGATCCACGAATGTGATTATAATGACGGATAGTGACCATCACCATTTCACATATGAACAAAAACGATTTTTTGTGATGGACCTTTCATGGCCGTCACTATTGGTGCATATATATAGCGGCGTTCATTGACCGTCACCATAAATGCATTGGTGACATCAAGATCCATCACGAATAATGACTATAATGATCTTGTTGACCCTCACCATTTCATATAAACAACAACGATTTATGGTGGCAGACCCTTAATGGTCGTCATTATTGATGCGTATATATGCATATTTTGGTGGTCGAAAACGATATGTCACTATAAGCTCATTGGTGATGGTCAAAAGAGCGTAGATCACCAAAAAATTGATCTTCGCCATTCCTTATATATGAATATCGGGGCACGATGGAATCGAACCACCAACCTCCTGCTTGTAAAGCGGGTGCTCTTCCATTGAGCTAGCACCCTTTAAAAATTAGACTTTAAACTAGCAATTGCCCCTAAAGGTGCAAAGATACACCAAAGGAATAGAAAATCTAGGAAGATCAAAAGTTGCTAGAAATAATATGTTCAATATACATAATAAAAAGACAACAAGAATAACTTTTGAATAATCTAACAAAGCATGTACTACATAGGAGAATAAGCTTGGAAAGCACAACTAGAGATTTGAATCACAACATAACAATATAAAAGAACATGCAACGGGAAAAGAACAACTCCACAATTTGAGAAATATGAACAATCCATGGGCATGTTCTTATATATTGATATGAATAACAAAATAGAAATCTAGATTTATGAAATTCAAGTATCACACAAGAATTTCTTGAACAAATATGAATATGTAAAACAATATTTTTCATTTGGATTTACCTTACACGGACCTCGGAAAAAAATTTCCACGAAACGAGGCACTAAACATAACAACATGGACCTCAAGAGCAATTGTGCGGGGATAAAATATGAAGGTAAAGCACTAGAGAAGTATTCAAAGCAAATTATGAAAAGAGTAATAGAAATATTTGAGAACCCTTTGAAGTAAACCACACATTTATCATCATGACTATTACACTTGCAAAAAATCCAGAATAAATTATGAACTATTCCACCAAAAAGCAGGTGAATTTTCCACTAAAATACATTTCAAATTAATCACTAGCATGAAGCTAACTTCTCTGCAAAAATATAAATGTTTTCAAGACAATGTATAATAGCTTGCATGGCAATCGTGTTGATAAAACCTTCCAAGGAATAAGACCATAGCAGGTCAGCAAGAGTGCCCATCATACTTAATACTATCAAAGAGTGGTCAATAGCAAAACTGAATTGACGGACCTTCATAACTTGCATTGGTTCCTTATCCTTCATCAACCTAAAATTTTAGACCAAGGTTAACATTTTGAAGGAGAATTAAGAAAAGTCGCGTGATCTTGTAGAAATAAGATTTTTATCACTACCATTAACTATAATGCAACCAATTTTGCACAAACAAAGCATCCTTGTCTAAAGTGAAGTAGTAAGTCATGATTAAGACTAATTGTGGGCTTAGAATTGTTTTTCATGAATTGTTAGAATTATCGTACTTAGTATGAAGGCATTCCCACCATGGATTGGGAAGTCCACAACAACCACGTTTGTAGCTAGGATTGTTGACTATAATCATTTTAACCTTATCCTTCCTTTTGCTCGGCTACTTGAAATATGTGTTGAGAACTCTTTGATTAAGAAATCCTCATTAGAGCAGGCGGACCATTAGTGATAATAACAATATTATCGTAACATTTCCACTATCATTACAATTGCTTTTGGGCTGAAACTTAGACTTGTAGGTATCTTGTCATGCCTTGTAAACAAATGAAGATGAGAAGGAGAAGGATCAGGAAGGGATTAGAAGAGCATCCAATGAGAGGAGCTTAAATCATTGTCAATGATGCTCCATCTTTAGGGATAAACACGTAACTTGTTTTCAATATTCAAGGCAAGCGAGAAAGCCTTGCTCCAATGAGCGAGTGCATGCAAAGTCCATCTTGTGTTGAATATGAAATAAAAACACTTGATAAAATTGAAACATTAATCCCGGTGATGAATTTTCCAATATACTAATGAACAATCAATACCATCAATGAGAGGGGCAGCCACCTTTAAGTAGCTCCTTCTAAAATGCAATCTGAGAGAAATGAAGGCAATTTTGAATGGGTTACCAAATTACGTGAAGGGAAATTTTGAAAAATGTTCGTCGGCAAAGTCATATGGGATAAACTTCAGAATCTTCACTCAAAAGGAAGCGTTGACAATGATCTCTAGTCAAAACGATGATGGAAAACAAGAAGAAGTCAAAATCCACTCAATGAAGTTGAAGATAAGAGAGATTAAAACAAGGCTAAAGAAGACATAGAAGATGAAGAGAACAAAGAAGACTTTGAAGAAGATCTCTGAATAAACTTATGGCTTCCATGGAAGAGATTAATAGGTTGAAAAGGAAAATGGGAAACTTAAGAAGAAAGCGCCGGTTGGTGACCAAAACAAGACAAGGAAGGAAGTTGACCTTGTCAAGCTCTTCAAGTTCAAGAAGAGATGAAGAGCTAGCCAAGCCCAGGAGAAATTTCATCAAAACAAAAGAAAACATCATGAAGAAGTCATATCTATGACAAATCAATTGCATAAGGCAAAAAAAAGGGAAAGAGCATACAGTACACCAGACAAAGACTTAAGAGCAGACAATCTTGGAAATGAGAGATTGGTCAATATAAGGAAGAGGTCTCGTCTCTTAGATCTCAACTAGAAGAAGCAAGGAAACAAGCACAAGGAGAGTGAGAAGGTGATGGAAACTTTTGCATTCATAGAAAGGACAAGTTGATGAAGAAGCGAGAAAATGAGAGAAACACCATGATATGCCAACTAGAAGAAAAGGATGAAGAAATCTTCAAACTAATCCAGGACATCAATCTTTTCAAGGTTGAAACATGTGAAGCTACAAGAATAAAAGAATAAATGGAGAGCATTCTAGCAAAGAAGAATGAATAAGTCTTCATAATGAAATCAAATATCATCTCCCTTAAAAATGAAGCACACGAAGCAACAAGGATGATGGAAGAAATGAAGAAGCAACTAGTTATGAAAGATGAAGATTGTGAAAAGTTGAAAGGAGAAATTGTCTCTCTTAAAAAGGAAGTTGACTTGTTGAATAAGAGCTTGAAAAGCTCTCAAACCTAGATGACATTCTAAGTCATCGAGTCCCCAACAAATGCATCGAGGGCTTGGCTATGCAAATGAATCTCAAGCAAGGATGATAATGCTTCAAAAAACAAAAAGGATGTGAGGAAGCCGAGGAAGAAATGATACTCCCGGTTAAAGCGAAAAGTAAGAGTCGAGATGACATTAAAATAAACCCTACTCCAAGGAGACTTACATATGGAAACAAGAATACAAAAAGGCAATGAATAACACCAAAGAATTCCAAAATAAAAAGACTTCGAGTACTTCAAGGAACTCTTCATTTCCCGGTACCAAATTATATTTCTTGGATGTTGTTATTCTTGTAAAAACTTTGGGCACATGGAAAAATCTGTAAGGCATATCACAAAGACAAATATAATGGTCACTCAATCTCCTATAAGAAATTTTTGCAGAAGTCATGATTTCTTATTCATGGTGCATAAGATAGAGTGCTTCAATTGCCATAGCATTGGACATATGGCACGTGATTGTAACTTGACTTTGATTCCTAAGCAAAGCTAAAACCATAATGAGCAAGCCAAAGAAAGAAAGTTACACAAGTATGGAGAAGGAAACAAGTTGAATCCGAAGTCTCTTGAACACTACGACGAACAACTCATGTTGTTGACCTGATGAATTCATCCTTGATATTCCAAGTGTTTGAAGATGATACTATGCCAAGGAATACATGCATACTACTAGGGGGCTAGTGACTCAATACTATTCTTAAGTAATTTGTGAAGAGTATTATGAAATCGTTGATGGATCACAAATGGACAATATATAAAGATCATCTCCATTAAAGAAACATGATTTGTTATGCACCCAATCTACCATTGTTGAATATGTCTTCCACTTGATCACAAGGATCACAGTCACTGTCGAAGGAAAAAAGAAGAGCTAGCGAGTTATGTAGACGGGGGATTCAATTGACTATTTACATGAATATATGCAAAGGCTTAGGGGGAGCAAGTTAATTGAAGAGCACCATGACAATGAGAACAAACGTATCTACCTATGAATAGTTATTATTGATGAAGAAAATATGATAAAGAAATGACTTGATTGTGGGAGCACTTGGGCAACCCTTTGCCATTGATGTCAAAGGGGGAGAGAATGTTGAAGGGCGAGAATATTGCCATCAATGACAAAGGGGGATATTGTTGGTCTATGGTTGTCATTAATGTCAATAGAATGATGTCCTTGTTGAAGATAATGAAAACCCTAAATCTATACTAATACATGTGTTGTTGCACAAACCATAAATCCTAAACACATAAAACCTTAAAAAGCCCTATCTTATAAAATCCTAAATTCTAAACCTTCCTCTAAAATCCTAAAACCCTAACCATACATTTACACTACCATACATTAGCTTATGCTACCATACATTTACACTACCAAACATTACCTTGTGCTACGATACACACTACCATACATATTTAATAAACATAATCCTTGGTTCCAAATATGTTTTGAAACAACATAAAAATTCCTTACTAACAACGATGAACTAACTTTGATTAATGGCGAGACAAACATGGCATACATATTCCCTATGACCATACATGGAGACATAACAGCTGACAGCATAGTTTAATACATCACTCATGTGATACAACACTTGCATGGCATACAAGGTCTTATATGATCCATGTAAATAGATGTAATGCATACATCCATGGCGAGAAAAAATATTGTTTTTAAATAATATACTAAAGATATGTCGGCTACTAAAAATATGTTGTACGGCTCCCAAACATATGTATATATATAAATGATGCGTTGAAGTCAATATGGAAACAACAACCTCGATGGTCTCCACATACCCTATAGTCGCTAAACAACATCGGAAAAATACGTACGCGAAAGGATAAATAAGCAAGGAGCACAACTCGGGAAAAAGCAAGGTGGTGGTAGTTCGGTTTTTGAAACAAAGATGTACGACACTCTCAAACCACGAAACCCGCAATCTCTTTATTAAATAAACGTTTATTGAGAATGAAAATCTTCTAACTTGTTTCAAGAACATACTCGTAATAATGTTGTTGTAATTTGACAACTAGATTTGGACGTGTAGATTATGTTCGGTGATAAGTGATTTGGTTGTGGGTTTATCCATTTAAGATTCATTCAAAAATTGTATTCGCATTAATCATTGGTCTCGACATTGTGCCATACCCTTGCAATGCGATGTATATATGTGACATCGATCCTCTGCAGCGTATGCATATATGAGATTGAGGCATAAGCTCACATTTGGAGTAATATGGCCTCTTCCTTGGACGTGTGGTGGCATAATTCACACTTGTATGGAGCTTGAATCCTCTTGAGGTGCATAACTCAGATCCACAAAGAATAAAAAGAGCTCGAACCTATTAGACAAGAAGCTCGGAGTACAACAATCTCGTGGAGGCTCATAGAAACATGGATTGGCCACTTGTTTGCTGACTTGTGGTTACACTTCCCTCAGATCTGCAAGCTTGGGTGTGTCCTTGTGGAAGCACGAACCTACAGTTCTATTTGGTTATTCCTTCAAACAGTGATAAAACTTGACAAGCCTTGAACTATTCAAATAGTCCGCAAGATAAAAGGATCACTGGGAGGTTGGAAAAAAATGGGGAGAGAGAACACTTCATCAGAACAGGAATCGTCATTCTGGGGGGTGAGGAAGGAATTTTGGAAGGAGAGGTTTTCATATTTGAACAATTATAAGCAGATCCTTGGCAGGGACAAACCTCTGCCCAAGTGGACCGATGCAGATGTGGAGTAGTTCATCCAATCGAATCCCCTCTATGGCCCTCAGCTGAAGCTCACGCGAGTATGTTAATTGTTGAGTGAATATGTCCAAGTATAATAGATATATAAAAATACAATATAATTAAATTGTTTATCTGCTTACAATATCTAGGCAACAATAAGACTCATTAATGCCTAACTTTAACATAAGCATTCATGAGCAAGAAAAAGTTATTGAGTAAGAAGTTCAACTACAATGCATGATGGAATTTTGTTAAAATTGGCAACCAAGGTCGGCCTCCCTAGTAAGTTGGCTCAAGAAGCTCAAAAGTCACGTCCTTTCGACTCCACCGATTATTATATAAAGGGGTAATTTCTCCCTCATTCAACATATTGAAGGGCTCATCTTCTCCTCTGATATAGGACGACATATAAGGCTGGACACAGGTGGCAGGGTCGAGGTTATTGTCAGACCCATCTCTGTTTAGGGCTCGGTTTTCAAGCAATTTGAATTATGTACCACCTATGGGATCCAAGCATTGTATACATCTGTGGGTGACCAATCTTATGTTGCCCTTCTGATAAAGAATTCAAATTGATTGAAAGCCCTCCTAGGGCCTTGTTGGGTGCCTCATAGTGAAGTTACAAAAGGATTTGAGTCCCTCTCAAACTCATGGCATTTGTATCTTTCAAAGGCATGCCTTAATGCTTATGCATCCAAGAAAAGAAGCCGAGGTTCCTACTTCAGGCATATCCTTGATCAAGTCAAACAAAGGGACAAAAGCAATCATTTTGTTTTAAAATGCTTTGCAAACTTATGTATTTGCAGACTCATGTAGTACCATAACATCTCAATTCTAAGAATATATATATGGTTTAAAAGAGCTGACCTGTGGAGATACCTAAAATGATTATCACCCTTAGAGTCATAATCCCAGTATGATGTGACTCAATTTATCCATTATCTCAGTAGCAACGTTTTTTTTTTTGGCTAGTTGATCCAAGTATCTGGAGCTTATTCCTCATGGCCAATTCTAGAATCTAAGGTTGGTCGATAATGTCCCGATTAAATACAAATTCTCTGAGTCATATCTGTGGACATATTGTTTCTTATTTCTGCAATATTACCTTGATTCAATTTTACCATCTCTCCAGGTCTATGACATAATGCATGGAGGATGGAAGGTCTGTCTCGACGGTGTATCTCTGTTTTGGGTGCAGATTTTGTGTTGGATAAGAGCCACAGTTGGAGGATAGGAAGTCTGTGCAAGGCAACGTATCTTTAGTTGATTCTTCTGTGCATTTTTGTGAGGTTTATCTCTACTACAAACCACAAGAAGAAATCCACTGCAGCAGCCTGTTGTTAAGTTGTTTGGAGGGTTTGAAAGCATGGTCAAACACTTCTCTACTTTCATGAGTTTGGGGTTGTTTATCTTGCCACTCATTCAGGATTTTTGAAGGGAAGGGATTGCTGAGGAGGAGCCTTAAAGCTCTATATCAAAGATTAGATTATGGTACATCACTGTAATGGAAAAGAAAGTTGAATCAAGCAGCCCTAACCAGTGACCCAGATTGCCAACATCAGTCCTTGAAGCTATATGTGTTCATACCCTAACCAGTATTCATAATATCAGTTTCATTGAGCCTAAGAGCTTAGAGGTCAGATCTTCTATCTGGAAAGTCAGTATTGACTTTAAATCATTTTACTCTCTCTGTCTATTGAAAATTAGATTATGAATAATAAGAACTGATCAAGGGTTTTTTCCATCTTGGGGTTTTTCCCTGGCTTGAGCCATATTCATGTGTCCTCTTGTCTTGGATTATCCTCTGCATTATTTTTTTATGTTCTTTTATCATTTACGGTCATCATGATTTTAATTGATGTGGTTGCTATGGATTGATAATTGGGCTAGATATAAAAATTGATGTGACTGTCCTATGCTATGAACATGTTAAGCTAAATTTAACATGGTATTAGAGCTAGGCTGAGGACAAGCCCAAGAAAGAGGGAAAGCAATCACTAGAAATGTTGTCAAATCTTCATGGCCTCTTTTTCCCTCAAAAGATCAGATAGTATGAAATTATGATATAAATCTGGTGCATCACAGTGACCAGCCCACATTTTTGTGGATAAAGAGCGAAATTCCTTTTTGAAGATCATACAAGACCTGGTTCAAATATCATGATTAGAAGAGTCCAGTTCTGGGCACATAATATGAGGTCTGAGATTTCAAATCCACTAATCCACCTCAGAATTCGGTGAACTTGAATGGCTAATCAAACTCTTGACAAAGTCAACAAAGGGACCCATCATTTAAGGAGTTTTTCAAGCAATTTGAATTATGTACCACCTATGGGATCCAAGCATCGTATACATCTGTGGGTGACAAATCTTATGTTGCCCTTCTGATAAAGAATTCAAATTGATTGAAAGCCCTCCTAAGGCCTTGTTGGGTGCCTCATGGTGAAGTTACAAAAGGAGTTGAGTCCCTCTCAAACTCATGGCATTTGTATCTTTCAAAGGCATGCCTTAATGCTTCTGCATCCAAGAAAAGAAGCCGAGGTTCCTACTTTAGGCATATCCTTGATCAAGTCAAACAAAGGTACAAAAGCAGTCATTTTGTTTTAAAATAGTGTTTACACTTCATTTATTACATCATGAAATGGCGTTAGAATCTTAGTTCTCCGAGAACATATATATGGTTTAAAAAGAGCCAATTGGGAGACACTCAAAATTATTATCACTCTTAGAGTCATAATCCTTAAAGATGATGGACTCAATTTTGGACACTTTTATTTATTCATTATTCCGTAGTAAATTTTTTCTTTGGCCGTTTGATCCAAGTATCTCTGAGTTGGATGCCCTCGTTTTAACACCCAGAATCTACACAGTTTGCTATTGTCCTCATTAAATACAAATGCTCTGCTTCTATATCCCAGGACACATTGTTTCTCATTTCCTGCGCACATGCCATCTGACACTTCACTTTCACTGTGTCCTCGTGATATAATGCATGAGGAGTGGGGGAAGGTCTGTCTATGTCAGATTCTGCTTTTGACTCCCTCTTTGTGATGGATAAGAGCTACACAGTCACTATCACAGGAAGTCTGTGCAAGGCAACGTATCTTAGCGTTCCTCATTTCTCATGCGTATGTCATCTCCGTGACAGGACCGCAGGCATGAGCCACCACACCGTTTTTGGTTGTTTGGAAGGTTTGAAAGCATGGTCAACCCTTCGCTGCTTTCATGAGTTTGGGGTTGTTTATCTTGCCACTAATTCAGGATTGTTGAAGGGAAGGGATTGTTGAGGAGGAGCCTCAAAGCTATATATCAGATATTAGATTATGGTACATCACTGTAATGGAAAAGAAAGTTGAATCAAGCAGCCCTAACCAGTGACCCAGATTGCCGACATCAGTCCTTGAAGCTATCTGTGTTCATACCCTAACCAGTATTCATAATAGCAGTTTCATTGAGCATAAGAGCTTAGAGGTCAGATCTTCTATTTGGCAAGTCAGTATTGACTTTAAATCATTGTACTCTCTCTCTCTCTCTCTGTTGAACATTAGAATATGAATAATAAGAACTGATCAAGGGTTTTTTCCATCTTGGGGATTTTCCTTGGCTTGAGCCATACTCATGTGTCCTCTTGTCTTGGCTTATCCTCTGCATTATTTTCTTATGTTCTTTTATCAGTTACAGTCATCACGATTTTAATTGATGTGGTTGCCATGGATTGATAATTGGGCTATATATAAAAATGGATGTGACTGTCCTATGCTAAGAACACGTTAATCTAAATTTACCATGGTATTAGAGTTAGGCTGAGGACAAGCCCAAGAAAGAGGGAAAGCAATCACTAGAAATATTTTCAAATCTTCATGGCCTCTTTCGCCCTCAAAGGATCAGATAGTATGAAATTATGATATAATTTTGGTGCATCACAGTGACCAGCCCACAGTTTTGTGGATAAAGAGCAAAATTCCTTTTTGAAGATCATACAAGACCTGGTTCAAATATCATGATTACAAGAGTCAAGTTCTGGGCACATAATATGAGTTCTGAGATTTCCAATCCACTGATCCACCTCAGAATTCAGTGAACTTGAATGGCTAGTCAAACTCTTGACAAAGTAAAAAAAGGAACCCATCATTTAAGGATTTTTTCAAGCAATTTGAATTATGTACCATCTATGAGATCCAAGCATCGTATACATCTGTGGGTGACCGATATTATGTTGCCCTTGTGATAAAGAATTCAAATTGATTGAAATCCCTCCTAAGGCCTTGTTGGGTGCCTCATAGTGAAGTTACAAAAGGAGTGAGTCCCTCTCAAACTCATGGCATTTGTATCTTTCAAAGGCATGCCTTAATGCTTATGCATACAAGAAAAGAAGTCAAGGTTCCTACTTCAGGCATATCCTTGATCAAGTCAAACAAAGGTACAAAAGCAGTCATTTTGTTTTAAAATATTCTTTGCAAACTTATGTATTTGCAAACTCATGTAGTACCATAGCATCTCAGTTCTAAGAATATATATATGTTTTAAAAGAGCCGACCTGTGGAGATACCTAAAATGATTATCACTCTTAGAGTCATAATCCCAGTATGATGTGACTCAATTTTTGGACACTTTTATTTATTTATTATCTTAGCAGTAAAGTTTTTTTTTGGCCGGTTGATCCAAGTATCTGGAACTTATTCCTCATCGCCAATTCTAGAATCTAAGGTTGGTTGATAATGTCCTGATTAAATATAAATGCTCTAAGTCATATCTGTGGACATATTGTTTCTCATTTCTGCAATATTACCTTGATGCAATTTTACCATCTCTCTAGGTCTGTGACATAATGCATGGAGGATGGAAGGTCTGTTTGGGCAGCGTATCTCTGTTTTGGGTGCAGATTTTTTGTTGGATAAGCGCAACAGTTGGAGGATAGGAAGTCTATGCAAGGCAACATATATTTAGAGTATTTTTTGTGTGTTTTTGTGAGGTTTATCTCTGCTATAGAGCGCAGGAAGAAAACCACTACAACAGCCTGTTTTTAAGCTGTTTGGAGGGTTTGAAAGCATGGTCAATCCTCCTCTGCTTTCATGAGTTTGGGGTTGTTTATCTTGCCACTTATTCAGGAATGTTGAAGGGAAGGAATTGTTGAGGAGGAGCCTCAAATCTCTATATCAGAGATTAGATTATGGTACATCACTGTAATGGAAAAGAAAGTTGAATCAAGCAGCCCTAACCAGTGACCCAGATTGCTGACATCAGTCCTTGAAGCTATCTGTGTTCATACCCTAACCAGTATTCATAATAGCAGTTTCATTGAACCTAAGAGCTTAGAGGTCAGATCTTCTATTTGGCAAGTTAGTATTGACTTTAAATCATTGTACTCTCTCTCTTTCTATTGAACATTAGATTATGAATAATGAGAACTGATCAAGGGTTTTTGCCGTCTTGGGGTTTTTCCCTGGCTTGAGCCATTTTCATGTGTCCTCTTGTCCTGGCTTATCCTCCGCATTATTTTCTTATGTTCTTTTATCAGTTACAGTCATCATGATTTTAATTGATGTGGTTGCTATGGATTGATAATTGGGCTATATATAAAAATTGATGTGACTATCCTATGCTAAGAACATGTTAAGCTAAATTTAACATGGTATTAGAGCTAGGCTGAGGACAAGCCCAAGAAAGAGGGAAAGCAATCACTAGAAATGTTGTCAAATATTCATGGCCTCTTTCGCCCTCAAAGGATCAGATAGTATGAAATTATGATATAAATTTGGTGCATCACAATGACCAACCCACAGTTTTGTGGATAAAGAGTGAAATTCCTTTTTGAAGATCATACAAGACCTGGTTCAAATATCATGATTAGAAGAGTCCAGTTCTGGGCACATAATATGAGGTCTGAGATTTCCAATCCACTGATCCACCTTAGAATTCGGTGAACTTGAATGACTAATCAAAGTCTTGACAAAGTCAACAAAGGGACCCATCATTTAAGAAGTTTTTCAAGCAATTTGAATTATGTACCACCTATGGGATCCAAGCATCGTATACATCTGTGGGTGACCGATATTATGTTGCCCTTCTGATAAAGAATTCAAATTGATTGAAAGACCTCCTATGGCCTTGTTGGGTGCCTCATAGTGAAGTTAAAAAAGGAGTTGAGTCCCTCTCAAACTCATGGCATTTGTATCTTTCAAAGGGATGCCTTAATTCTTATGCATCCAAGAAAAGAAGTAGAGGTTCCTACTTCAGGCATATCCTTGATCAAGTCAAACAAAGGTACAAAAGCAATCATTTTGTTTTAAAATATGCTTTGCAGACTTATGTATTTGCAGAATCATGTAGTACCATAGCATCTCAGTTCTAAGAATATATATATGGTTTAAAAGAGCTGACCTGTGGAGATACCTAAAATGATTATCACTCTTAGAGTCATAATCCCAGTATGATGTGACTCAATTTTTGGACACTTGTATTTATTCATTATCTCAGCAGTAAAGTTTTTTTTTGGCTAGTTGATCCAAGTATCTGGAGCTTATTCCTCATGGCCAATTCTAGAATCTAAGTTTGGTCGATAATGTCCTGATTAAATACAAATGCTCTAAGTCATATCTGTGGACATATTGTTTCTCATTTTTGCAATATTACCTTGATGAAATTTTACCCTCTCTCCAGGTCTGTGACATAATGCATGGAGGATGGAAGGTCTGTCTAGGCAGTGTATCTCTGTTTTGGGTGCAAATTCTGTGTTGGATAAGAGCCACAGTTGGAGGATAGGAAGTATATGCAAGGCAGCGTATCTTTAGTTGATTTTTCTATGAATTTTTGTGAGGTTTATCTCTGCTACATGCCGCAGGAAGAAAGCCACTACAACAACCTATTTTTAAGTTGTTTGGAGGGTTTGAAAGCATGGTCAACCCTCCTCTGCTTTCATGAGTTTGGGGTTGTTTATCTTGCCACTTATTCAGGATTTTTGAAGGGAAGGGATTGTTGAGGAGGAGCCTCAAAGCTCTATATCAGAGATTAGATTATGGTACATCACTGTAATGGAAAAGAAAGTTGAATCAAGGAGCCCTAACCAGTGACCCAAATTGTCGACATCAGTCCTTGAAGCTATTTCTGTTCATACCCTAACCAGTATTCATAATAGCAGTTTCATTGAGCCTAAGAGCTTAGAGGTTAGAGCTTCTATTTGGCAAGTTAGTATTGACTTTAAATCATTGTACTCTCTCTCTCCCTCTATTGAACATTAGATTATGAATAATAAGAATTGATCAAGTGTTTTTGTTGTCTTGGGGTTTTTCCCCGGCTTGAGCCATATTAATGTGTCCTCTTGTCTTGGCTTATCCTCTGCATTATTTTCTTATGTTCTTTTATCAGTTACATTCGTCATGATTTTAATTGATGTGGTTGCTATGGATTGATATTTAGGATATATATAAAAATTGATGTGACTGTCCTATTCTAAGAACATGTTAAGCTAAATTTAACATGGTATTAGAGCTAGGCTGAGGACAAGCTCAAGAAAGAGGGAAAGCAATCACTAGAAATGTTGTCAAATCTTCATGGCCTCTTTCGCCCTCAAAGGATCAGATAGTATGAAATTATAATATAAATTTTGTGCATCACAGTGACCAAGCCACAGTTTTGTGTATAAAGAGTGAAATTCCTTTTTGAATATCATACAAGACCTGGTTCAAATATCATGATTAGAAGAGTCCAGTTCTGGGCACATAATATGAGGTCTGAGATTTCCAATCCACTGATCCACCTCAGAATTCGGTGAACTTGAATGGTTAATCAAACTCTTGACAAAGTCAACAAAGGGACCCATCATTTAAGGAGTTTTTCAAGAAATTTGAATTATGTACCACCTATGGGATCCAAGCATCGTATGCATCTATGGGTGACTGATATTATGTTTCCCTTATGATAAAGAATTCAAATTGATTGAAAGCCCTGCTAAGGCCTTGTTGGGTTCCTCATAGTGAAGTTACAAAAGGAGTTGAGTCCCTTTCAAACTCATGGCATTTGTATCTTTCAAAGGCATGCCTTAATGCTTATGCATCCAAGAAAAGAAGTCGAGGTTCCTACTTCAGGCATATCCTTGATCAAGTCAAACAAAGGTACAAAAGTAGTCATTTTGTTTTAAAATATGCTTTGCAGACTTATGTATTTGCAGACTCATGTAGTACCATAGCATCTCAGTTCTAAGAATATATATATGGTTTAAAAGAGCCGACCTGTGGAGATACCTAAAATGATTATCACTCTTAGAGTCATAATCCCAGTGTTATGTGACTCAATTTTTGGACACTTTTATTTATTCATTATCTCAGCAGTAAAGTTTTTTTTTGGCTAGTTGATCCAAGTATCTGGAGCTTATTCCTCATGGCCAATTCTAGAATCTAAGTTTGGTCGATAATGTCCTGATTAAATACAAATGCTCTAAGTCGTATCTGTGGACATATTTTTTCTCATTTCTGCAGTATTACCTTAATGCAATTTTACCAGCTCTCCTCTATTAGATTGTTCATAAGAGGCTTTTACAAGGACTAGTCCATGAGTTTAAATATTGACTGAATGCGAATGATGGCTTAATAGCATCTAAGTCAATTTTGTACATTCTATCATCCACATAAGGGTGTCTAAAGATTCAACTTCAACTTAGGTAGAGGTATCAAAATGAAGTCATAATACCTGAAGCAATGTTAAATACACATCCTCGCTTTTCTAGTTACTTCAGATGATGTATAATGTTTGAATGAGGTAAGGATGGCTTCAGACTTACAGTCTGACATACAATCAGTATTGATATGGCAGTCCACAAATCATGGTGCTTTGGCAAGTCCCTGATATATGGTAAATCTAAGTTGATCTCAGCCATCTATCTCTCTTCTCTTTTCAAAATCAATCGAAGAAAGAGGTAGTCTAGAAGACCTAGGATTAATGATTATTACAAGTGAAAGCATATGATTCCATAATCAATCCTTTTGACATAACATTTCTGACCTTTATATAGGTCTGTATATTATTTTCACATGGCCCTGTTGGATAACTATGCATATTATCTTGGCATTGTTCAGATGGTACAGTTTTTTTATTTCAGTTTGGCTATGGACTGCATAAATTCATCTCTCCCTCTGTTTGGATAGGGATCCTGACCTCTGATTTTAGTACATCTATGAACCTCAGTCTCTGTTCTATATATGGCCATGAACATTACGCTTATGACTTGGCATAATTATGATATTCTGCTACGCTTGATATCACAGTGGTTGTACTATCTCAATGGAAGCTTATCGGCATCACAGTGGTATACCATACCAGTGGTATGGTTGATCTTTGGATTATTTATCTTTTCTTACAATAACATGGTTGACCTCTCATATATGTAAGATGACTTCATAGTTGTGTGTATGAAAGATCAGTTACTTCATTGACACAACAATTGCATGCTTGGCATTAATCTGTATTGCATCATTACTTTCAATCAGCACATCAAGCATGAAAGGTCATCGGTAACAGCATCATTAACAATGGATCTTGTTCACAAAGGAAGTTGTGAACAAGATGTGTAAGTTCCAAATAGTCTAATAGGACATAAAAGAATATCCTTGTACTCGTATGGGGACAGGGGCTTAGGATTAGGGAACTCATTCCCCAAATCTCCTAAGGGGCTTTGTCTTCTAAATTCTTCTCCTAGCACCTGAAGAGAACATAGAATTCTAAGTGGATTTGTCCTTTTGAGATTCTAGTGGCAACTTTTTAGAGATGAAATGAAAATCAGGGAGTATTTTCAAGATAATTTCATCCATGTGACACCTTTGTTCAGTTTGTTAAAGGAGTAGTTCCCAAGAAGGGTTAAAATTACAGAAGGTTTTGTCTTTGTTGACAGCTAGTTGGACACAAAAAATTAGATTCGATTGAAAGGGCATGTTTATGCTTGATAATCTTATAGCTATAAGGTGGCTTTTAATGGGCTTAGGGGATTGGTAAAAAAAAATCTGTGTCAAAATTGATTTTGAGAAACCTTAATCCTTGATTTTGAAAAGAAATAAAAAATAAAATCATCTAAAAAAGTGTTGATTTGAAACAGGTTACATTGTAACCCGTCGTCTAACTCGTCTAACTGGTGGTTTGGCTCTCCGGAAGATCACCACATAGTCTACTGTGTCAGTAAATCTAGAAACCCAAAATCCAAAAAGGGGAATTTATCGGTTATGATATATGCACTAGAAATAACAAAGATTTCAACAAAGGCATTACGAGTTTGGACAAATTTAAAGAAGAAAATTCGTCATCAACATTTTAACTAATGGTAATAAGAAGTCAAGCTCGTAATCCAGTATGTTGTTTTTGTTTTTTTTGGTTATGTAATTAATTTGTGCTAATTTATGCATATCAAAGTTTTTGGAATGTAGTTTTTGTATCCTAGTTCTTACGCACTGTTCAACAATGAATCTATTGGCCGCATACGAAATCCTTGTATAAAAGAAGATTCCCTTAAGGGGACAAAATTCTACTCCTTCCAATTATGAAACCAAACCAGATACTAATAAATAAATACAGGAAATGGACGCAAAGATAAATAAGTTGCTTCAAAAATATTAAACAGGTTGTTAATGCTCGAAACTTACATAGATTAAGACCCTTTCTATTGTAGATGGAAGCAGAAATTACTGCGCGCGCAGAGAGAGACAAAATTGTTTCCATGTTGACTGATAGCTTTCCCTCGGGCCTGATACAATAAGACCCACAACAAAAGCCCTAATCACTAAGCCAGTCGAAGATGAGCGGGAGATGTGTTTTGGGTGAGAGATGTGTTATTTTTGCTTGATGTCTAAAATTTAAACAAAAAATGAATAATCCATCCTTCTATTTTTCCAAACATTATTTTTAATATTATGCTCTCCAAATATCATTTTTAATATCATATCTATTGTTGTTTTGATGGATGGTGAGAGTAGTTCTTGATTTTTTGTAATGTTAACAATTGTTTAAAAGGAAGTTTCAAAAATGAATTCAATTTCATTCTAATAAATTTATTTTAAAAAAATTGATAATGAACCTCATAGAAAGGTGTCGACTTTAAAAAAATATGTGATTTATCTAGAAGAGTTTTTAAAGAAATTAATTAATTAATTATTAAAATAAAATTGAGATAAAATATCAAATTTAGGAGAGGTTTTTTCCACCCATGGTTTTTCTCATGCTATTCCACTATGCCAACAAGGGGGAATTAACCTAATTGTAGGTCCCAACTAGACCTGCTCTCATTTGGAATCGCTAATCCCACGGGTTTTAAGGATTGTTATAAGGGTTAGGGGAATAATGAGTTAGTGGTTAAGGGATTAAGGATTAGGGGCTTACGGGTTAGGGGAATAAGGGCTTAGGAGTTAGAGGTTTAGGGTTTAGGGGTTAGGGGAATAATGAGTTAGTGGTAAAGGGGTTAGGGATTGGGGGCTTAGGGGTTAAGGGATTAGGGATTGGGAGCTTAGGGGTTAGGGGATTTAGGCTCATTTAGGGGTTAAGGGAATAATGAGTTATTGGTTAAGGGATTATGGATTCGGGTTGGGGGAAATGAGTTAGTGGTTAAACCATTAGGGATTTGGGGGTTAGGGGATTTAAGTGCATCTAGGGGTTAGGGGAATAATGAGTTAGTGGTTAAGGGATTAGTGATTGAGGGCTTAGGGGTTAGGTGATCTAGGCACGGTTAGGGGTTAGGTGAATAATGATTTAGTGGTTAAGGGATTAGGTATTAGGGGCTTAAGGGTTAGGGGATTTAGCAATTAAGGATTTGAGGGGTTAGGGGTGAGGATTTAATGGGTTATGGGTTAATCATTAATGGTTTAGGTGTTTAGGGGTTAAGGGGTTAAGGGGTTAGGGGTTTAGGTGTTAGTGGTTTAGTGGTTTAAAGGTACAACAAAGATAATGATTATAAGTAAAAAAACACTATAAGTTTTATAGGTTGATTGATATTGACACTGATAGGGTAAGCTTCAATATTGAAGTTTTTTTTGATGAGGAGGTTGGACCTTTCCAAACTTCTCCAAAGTTTTGAATTACTTAGAACCTAGAAGGGGTTGAGGATTTAGGTGTCAAGCTTCATGTAGCCACACCTGAAGGGGGGTGGAATATTTTTAGCATGATGAGTCTCCTAGACTAGTAATTTATCATCTAGATATAGGTGGTCCAGGTCATGGTGACAATACTGAATTCCTAACATTCTATAGAAGATCCACAGAGTTTGTAGAGCTTGTCAGGCAAGGAAGCTACATTGAATACCATTTTATGAAGGACGGGCTTGGAGAGCATAGAGGGTCCTTCAATTGGTAATTTCAGACATATGTGGACCAATGAACAGGACATCAACCACTGGTGCTAGGTAATTCCTTCCGTTTGTTTATTATTTCAGTAGAAAATGTGGGTGTATTTTCTATAATTAAAATATGATGTGCTTAATGAATTTCAAAATTTCAAAGAATTAATGAATTAGAAGGTCACATAGAACCATGGTTTGAAAGAAATTCCAAGTAATTCATCTTAAAGTTTTGGTTCTACTGCCTACACTTGGATTCTAGCTAAGAAGATAACCAAATTAGATCCAAAGAGCAAAGCTAATAATTATATGGTACAACAACAGTACAAGGTTTATAGGTTGATTGATATTGACACTGATAAGGTAAGCTTCAATAGTGAAGTTGTTGTTGATGAGGAGGTTGGACCCTTCCAAACTTCTCCTAAGTTTTGAATTACTTAGAAGCCAAGTGCCAATGTGTGTCAGGGAGTGTTATGCATCTTATGAAGTGGCAAGGCATGTCGAAAAGTGCTAATTTGAGAGTGCCAATGCATGTTGAGGAGTGTTAAGGAGTACTAGGACAACACAAGGGAAGAATAGGTAAAAATACATGGAAGTGAATGAATATGAGGGTATGTAGGGAGTGGCAATGAGTGATAGTTGTCATGCCAAGGAGGGAGTGAGAAGGTATTCTAAGCAATCACACACCTTATTGACCACTCAATTCTTACCATTCTCACACCATAACAAAAAACCATAAAAATGCCATTCTTAAAATCTATTGTGTAGTTTCCTAATGTCATTCAAGTAGAATCTCTCAATTACTTATGTCAGTAATGGTGAGATTATTTTTTAATTCTCTTAAAGGAACTCTTTTTATACATGCACCCCATAAAACATAAATCATCGAGTCAAAAAGAATGGAAATGAATTAATAATAGAGTGTGTTAGGGGTGTTATCGAGTGTCAAGCGTGGAAAGGGGGGAGTGACAAGGCATACTAGGAAATGCTATGGCATTTCAAGAAGTGTCAGGGTGTGCTAATATGTTCCAGATAGTGTCAAGGCATGCCAGTCATGCCAAGACATGCCATGTGTTAAGGAGGGAGTGTTAGCAAGTTCTAGGTGTCCTAAGAAGGGAGTGACAAGGTATGTTAGGCAATTCCAATGCATGATGGAGTGCTAGGAAAGCATGCCAAGTTGTGCCAAGTTCCAGGGTGTGCCAATGTGTGCCAAGGTGTTCTAGGGAGTGCTAGAGAAACACAAGGTAGCACTATGTCACAATGCATGGAAATGAATGAATAATAGTGTGTGACAAGGAGTTTCAACGAGTTCCATGTGTGATAAGGAGGAGTGACAAGGCATGCTTGGAAGTGATAAGGAATGATAGAGTGCTATGTTGGGATGCATCCAATATGTGCCAACACGTGTAAGGAAGTGTTAACTAGGAGTGCCCCGGAAACACAAGGGAAAAATATGTCAAAATGCATGGAAATGAACAAATAAGAGTTTGTGAGTGGAAGTGTCAGTGACTTCCAACTGTGCTAAGGAGGGACTGAAAACGTATGCTAGGCAGTGTTAAGGCATGCTAGAGGCCAAGGAAACATTCCAAGATGTCCTAGGTGTTAGGGTGTACCAACACGTGCCAAGGAGTGTTAAGGAATGATATGGAAACACAAGGGAGCACTTGGTAAAAATGCTTGAAAATGAATGAATACGAGTTTGTGACTAGGATTTTCAATGAGCTCTAGGTGTGCTAAGGAGAGAGTGAAAAGGTATGCTAGGTAGTGCCAATGAATGCTAGAGTGCTAGGGTGGCATGCCAAGATGTCTCAGGTGTTAAGGTGTGCTAATGCATGATAGGGAGTGTTAGGGTGTGTCAGGTAAACACAAGGAAGCACTAGATCAAAATGCATGGAAATGAACGAATAAGAGTGTGTGATATGGAGTGTCAATGAGTTCTAGGTGTGTTAAGGAGGAAGTTACAAGGTTATATGCTAGGCAATTCCAAGGTGTGTTAAACTACCAAGGTGTGTCAGGAAGTGCTACGGTGTGTTAGGGAGTGTAAAATCATGTCAAGGAATGTACGGGATGCTAACACATGCCACACAATTCCAAGGAATTTAGGACATATAGGGTGTTATGGCATGTCAAGATGTGAACTATGTTTCTTATTTGTTTTATGACCACAGTTGTATGTGATGAGCCTTGTCTTGGTACCTTGTTATGTGAGATCAATTGAGATTGGACATGAGTAGTCTAATATGAGTTACATGTAGTTCTTAGGTGAACAAGGCACATGTTGAATTTCCATGACACATGATAATTTGGGTTTGGTCTTAGAATCTTTGATGCAAACACACTCAAGTGACACAACACATCAACTTTTCACAATGAAATCTACACACATCAGGGAATCAATTAGTGCACATGAAAATTTGTAACTTTTTCAAACCTTTCTTTGTTAAATTACAAACTGTAATAGAATAAGCTAGAGTTCTCATACCAGGGATGATGGCCCTTTACAGTCACACTGATACAAGGAATACAACTAGGGCCTGGTGTTAGTCCTTTGACAACCAATATACCTTGAACAAGATAACACTTGACGCAATTTTTTATGGTGGACACACATAGCCCTTTCAATCCACTTGTCTTAAACACATTTGGCAGGACCTCTTTCCTCCCATTATGAAACTCCTCATTCTGCCTCTATCAATGAACTAAATTCGTTTATGTTACGAAACTCGGCTCAAAAAAAAATTCCCTCTATCTACCTCTTTTTTCCTTTAAGGTCTCCAACACTTAAAGTTTTTGATTAGATGTCCACAACTCTGTTGTGAACAACTCTTTGGTCTGCCCACTTTTGCCATACTTCCGCTCCAAGATGACAAGTCTAGGGATATGGAGGTTTCCCTTCTTTTCAATGACACAATACTCTACAATACAGTGAAATGGGGCTAGTTGGCTAACCCATTTGACTGTTACTTTAGTCCTTCAAATTCTGCACGTCCTTAGGCCCAATACACCTACCCTTCTACCAGTCTTGTTTTCCTTCATAAGTGCAGGACTTGCAGCTCTTCTTTGACAGTCACATAACAACCCTCCAATTGTACTTGGATTTCCATCAATTTTCCCAACCACAGTAAATTGTTTTACTGATCTAGTTCCCACAACACTGCCCTCATTTAGGGCTCTTCAAATATGCCACCTAATAGTGATTTGAGTCCTCTCAAAATCACTATTCTTGTGTGCTAATTTTTTTTTGTCCAATCTATGAAAAAATCTGAACTACTCATCTTATCATCCTTCTAACAATTTGTAGATGACTGAACTAGGGTCACAAATCATCCATTAACAGTCCATTCACTAAATTTTTATAGGCTTCTTCAGATCTCTGTCCAAAACTCCATGGACAGTCCAACAAAATCAACTCCTCTTCATGTCAATCCATTCTTCATATGGCACATTTGTTCTACTCCATCTTCTACTCAGGTTCCACCTTCCTTTGGATTTGCTATCTCCGCACATACTTATGCAAACCATCTTCCAAATTTTTGGTATATATTGTAGAGATAAACCTCTCTCTAAGGGTCACAGCCCCTCTTCTTCTATGCAAATTTTTCATAGTATTAATGACATACCTTATGGATTGAACATGCTAGGAAACCTCCCTAAATAGGGAATTATACCCTGACTGTCAAAGAGCATCAAATGAATCAATTTTCCTTATACTTCAGTGGAAAGGAGAAAAATTGTTGCTAGCAAGGTGTGATGGGGATCAAACTTCATTTCTGCCCTCGTTCCATTTCATTTCATTCACCCTCTTTGCCCCCCTCATTTCCTCCATATTCTCCCATGCTTTGAAACCCATTCCCTACCATGCTTCTCTTCCATTTCATATTCCATTTTGAAATATAGGTTACCTTACCTTTCTTCCGCCTTTCATGATCAAAGTGGGGCCCTCATCGCATTTCACAGAATTTATGTATTTGGCATTGGAACTAAACTTTAAATAATGTGATCGTTGATTTGCGATATCACATCGCATTCTTTTACCTTGTGAGCACCTGCAATCTATTTTATTTACTTTGCGATGTGGTAAGTCGGCCGCACCTCAGCAGCTCCGCCCCATTACATAGCCATTGAAATACATAGTTATATCATATAAAACTTCATAACACTGACCGCTTAAAAACCTTCTGCCGATTCATAACACTCTTCCAAATGCCAGTGGGCCCCTCTTCCCTGCACTTCGCAAATCTAAGGAGTTAACCCCACAGCTTATAAATAAAACTTAATAATTGCGATGTATGCCTACGATCTGGTCCCACTTCTTCCCTGCCACGTCACTCATCTCCTCCCCCGCACATCGTACTTCGAAGATTTTAGAGTTTACATAATCCACGCTTATAACTAAATGCTACGAATTGCGATGTGCACTGTGGTCCCATCCCACTTACCCTCCACGTCATTTACCCTCCATGTCACCACCCCATTGCATCACATTATTGATCGTATTATTTATAAACTAATTAACTGTGAAGGTTGCGAAGTGCGCGGATGCAATGCCACTTCATAACTAAATTCTACATAATTTCAGGTCTGGGTGAACGAGTTGTCACTATGTTTTGTGTGTATAAGGTCAATTAGGGACTATGAGGTTTATAGCTCATTTCATGAATAAATAGGCCAAAATACTCGGCAATAAGCAAAGGCAGCTTTCCACCTCATCGCTCCATCGTCATCTTTAAATCCAACAACCTACGTTTCATTTCGACCCCCCTTTACAATCCTTACTTTATCCTTGAAGGGGGGGGTCCGGAACAAATGGTTTTCAAGAAAGGGACCCCCTTATGTCTCAATATCTCATGAATTCGCGCCCCCCCCCTTTATATTACCACTTACCACTTCATAAGGGTCCGAAATACCACTTTTCTCCTGCAAAACCGTTTTCCCCAAATGAAAAACCATTTTTTAGGCAGTTTTACCAGTCTGTTTTCGAGGGAGATTCTGGGCAGATGGGAATGAATTTTGACAAAAAGAGAGAATTTTTTATTCAGCACGGGCTGAAGAAAAAAATCCTCTCCCAGATTTTTCATAGGTGCCTTAGTGGTTGGCGTTGCATGAGTGGTCTCTTCCACTCCATGAACCTCCTCTTGTGGCTGATCCACATCCTGAGGCTCATCCTTAGGAACTAATAACTCCTCATCTGCATGCAAGTGTGGCTCCCTCTCAAGCGAACACTTCATGGCTTTCTCCTCATGAAATTTGATATCTCGTCGCACAACAGTCTTGCGACTGTCTGGCAAATACACACGATAGTTGTGGGGCGTATCAGTGTACCCCACAAATATCCCAACCTCTGCGGTCGGCTCCAGCTTCTTCCTGGCATCCTTCGTCACATGAATGTAAACAAGTGAACCAAAAATCCTCAAATGGGAAATATCAGGCCTCTTACCAAAAAACGCCTCCTCGGGTGTACTCATGCCAAGTATCCTATGAGGACAACGGTTTTGCACATAAACCACAGTATTGCATGCCTTAGCCCACAAGTGTATGGGAAGGCCCTAATCATGCAACATCACCCATGCAACACCCATGATCGTTCTATTCTTTTGCTGAGCAACCCCATTCTGTTGTGGGTTATCAGGCACTATGAGCTCTCTTTGAATTCCTTATGCGCTGCAAAAGTCCTTGAATTCGCTAGAGATGAAATCACCACCATTGTTGCTCCTAAGAGCCTTCACATGCTTCCCTGATTATTTCTCACCCAGTGCCTTGAACTCACAGAAATTTGAGTATGTCTCGCTCTTCTTTTTCATGAAGAAGATCCAGCACTTCCGAGAAAACTCATCAACAAATATCACATAGTACCTGTGCTTTGCTGTCGAAGCTACTGAGAAATGTCCACACACGTCTATGTGAATTCTCTCAAGGATCTTCGTGGCGTGAATGTCCTTCTCGTGAAAGGTGGCTTTCACAAATTTTTCTAAGGTACATCCCTTGCACTGATCTGACTGCACAAGAGTACCCTTAGGAAGCCCAGTAGAAATTTGTTGCAGTATCTTCAAAGCTCCATGGTGAAGGTGGCCCAATCTCCTGTGCCACATCTCGCCATCGTCCCGGCTCACCACTCCTTCTGCCTTGCTTGCCATTGCTACGTAGCCATCTACCTACAATTGATAAAGGTTCTTAACTCGAACCCCTATCCTCCGGGTTTCACCAGTTGCCTTACTATGTAGGAAAGCCTTTCCCTCGCTAAAGACAACATCATATCCCTTGTCTTCTAACACGGCCACAGAGATAAGATTATTCTTCAATCCTGGAACATGCATCACTTCCTTCAATACGAAGGGTTTACCAGACTCCCTCTTAAAGGAAATGGTACCGATATCGGTCGCATTGTATCTACCATCATTGCCCATCTCGATGTGCACTCCAAGATATTTCTCATCCAGATCAGTAAACAAATATTTTTCTGCAGTCATATGAAAAGACGCACCACTGTCAAGCTCAAACTGCGAGGCTAAGGCCTCTCCAGCTGCAGATCTAGCAGCCTGCTTATTTTTCTTCTTCTGTGAACAATTAGTGCCGTAATTTCCGTGTTGGTGATAGTGAAAGCACTTCACCTTGGACATGTCCTGCTTGTTGCCTTTCGCACCGGATTGAGAAGCATTCTTCTTGCTCTTCCCCTTCCTTGCTTTGGCAGCCAAAGAATAATTTTCTTCATCTGAGTTCTTTGATGAAGATCTGTCCCTGGTACTTCGCCTTATCTCCTCTTGCACAAGATCCGACCAAAGTCACTCCCATCCTGGCAATTTCTCCTAACCATTGACAGAGTCCTGATAGGAATTCCAACTCTTCGGAAGCCCAAGGAGATCCAAGCTCACCAAGTCCTCGTCATATACAGCCACCCCCACACTTCCTAGCTCATCCCTGCATTGGATGAACTTCGTGAGGTACTTGGGCATACTGTCACCTTTCTCCATTTTTATGTTCCTGAGTTTATCCTTGAGCGCCAACTTCCTCTGGTCGCTCTTGCTTTGGAATAAGTCTGTCAACACTTTCGACATCAATAATGGAGAAGCCTTACCATGAAGGCTAGACACTATTTGATCCTTTAAACCTTCCAACGGAATTCTTCGACACTTTCTTGTCTTCTTTTGCCATGCGTCAAGTGCGGCAACATCACTGGAAGCAAGTTTTGGAATTTCTGAATCTATGAACTCCTTCAACCCATTGTCATCCAGCACTGCCTCCATCCTATCCTTCCATGAAATATAATTCGAGCTACCCTCAAGGGCATACTCCATTCGCAATTCATTGAAATACATCTCAACTTAGACACCAAGAAAACACTGCTGCAAATTCGAATTCCACCAACTCAAAACTCAACCATTTCAATGTTTTGCAATTTCTCCAATGATCAATATTGCTCTGATACCATGTAGAAATTTGAATAAATGATATATTATTCACCAAGATTCTCCTTATCACACACTATTTTAGCTTCATGCATAATACAGAATCTCTTCTACCATTGATCATCACATGCGGAAATAAAATCAATTGCATGCATACATTAAAACCACAAACAATCACACATATGAACACGGTATTTAATGGGAAATCTTAAAGCTGAAAACCCCAACTATCTGTATAATGCCTAAGTCACAGATGTATAGTGATCATTATACAAAAGATCATCAAATCTCTCGGTACAATCTCAATTTACGCACACTAATCCAAGCAGATCCAGCAAATCCACATGCTCAATCTACATACTGATGGCACAACATCTCTTTTCGAAAGCTTTGCTAAAGGAATGGGTCAATGAACCGTTAATTCTATCTATCACGCAATCCTCATTGGCATCTCCAATCACTGGTTGTTGCAAATCATGCAACACTATAGTCACAACTGATAGTCACACTGCTCTTTCACCTACCTCTTCATTGGTCTCCACTGAAACTGTCCATGCACTGTAGTTAACTGATGTATTATTTAGTTGATTAATGAGTTAATAATTAGTGAATTAATTAATAATTAATTCACACCACTCTCACTAGTGTCTCAATTATTTAGACTAGATACAACTAGCTCAACTATGTTTAACTCATTTAAAATGAACACAACTCCATCAACTAACTCAATAACTCCACCAAGCTCTGTCACATGAGTTCTAACTAAAGTATCCATGAAATATCTCCACTTAACCCTCAGGGATAGTGTAATTCCTTCTGTCATCTCTTATGCCACATTTGTGCACTTAACTGAAGTGCTCCAAGAGAATAAGATAATGTTTATAGTCCAAATATTATTAAGAGCTAATAATATTCGAGATATCTATTTTTAGACTGGCAATCTAAAAATAGATTCTGCCCAATATGTCTAAAAATAGAAGTCCATATATTTTTCCAACTTGACCACCCATCCACAAATAGCATCCTGAAATTCATAGAATATGATCGACATGTCTAAAAATAGACATAGTCTAAAAATAGACTTGCGCCAAAAATAGCCTGCAGGCCCACTTAGTGAAGGCGACTTACTTCCACTAAGCTCATCATCTTGTTGCAATCTCAACAAAACTCTTTGGCATTCCCACTTTTTCCATATTACAGCTCCAAGATGAGAAGTCCAGGGCTATGGAGGCTGCCCTTCTTCTCTCTGAATCAATCCTCTACAATATAGTGAACTAGGGCTAGTTGGTTTGCCCACTTGACTGTTACTTTAGTCCTTCAAAGTCTGCACATCCTTAGGCCCTATACACCTACCCTTCTACCAATTTTTTTGTCCTTCACCAGAACAAGAGTCAGGGCTCTTCTTTGAAAGTAACCTAACAACCCTCCAATTGTACTTGGACTACCATCAATCTTCCCAACCACAGTCAATTCTTTTTATTGATCTAGGGCCCACAATATTGTCTTCATCTAGGGCTCTTCAAATCTGCCACCTAACAAGGGTTTGAGTCAATATCACTGTTCGTGTGTATCGACAATTTGATCTTTGTTGTCCAATATCTGAACAAATATGAACTACTCCTCTTATCATACTTCTAACAATCTGTAGATGACTGAACTAGGGTCAAAAATCAGCCACTAACAGTCCATTTACTAATTTTTTATAGGTTTCTTCAGATATTTGTTTAAAAATCTATGGAAAGTCCACCAAAATCAACTCCTCTACATGTCAATCCATTCTTCATATGGCACATTTCTTCTGCATGCTCAATCTTCTACTCAGGTTACACCCTCCTTTGGATCTATTTTCTCCACACATACTAAATCTGCAAACCATCTTCCAGATCTATGGTCTTTATTGAAGAAATAAACCTCATTCTAAGGGTCACAACTGATCTTCTTCTACGCAAATTTGTCACAGTCTTAAGGGCATACCTTATGAACTAAACATGCTAGGAAATTGTCCTAACTAGGGAATTATACTTATGTACTTCTAATTGTTGTAGAACAAACCCTATCCACACATAGAAAAAACACGACTCTTGCCTCCATAAGAGACTCGACCTAGCTCATATGGATCCATAGATTTTGGGCATTTCTTTAACTAAATATTGACATGAACTTCAGATCTCAATGTCAACCCTCAAACTAGGGTTAAATCAGTCAATATTACGCCTGCGTTGACTTCTGTTATGGCTCTAAATTACAGTGCAAGCCCTCCTCCATTTATGTTGGTCTTTATCACAGACCTTGCAGCATACTAACCACCACAAGGCAAGATGGTATTAACCCTCTCTTCTATTTCATGTAGAAAATCTAACCAACGGGTTTCAATCTGATCTTTTAATGTACTAAAACAAGATAGTGAATCCTTCCTACAATTTGTGGAAACAACACACGATTGCACAATCACATATAAGTAAGAGAAACAAGTTATCAATCGCACAACACAAGATGTATCTGGGAAGCAACTGCTCAAAACCCTCTATCTCTATTTTTTATTAAGTCAAGGAATCATGAAACAATACAATGCTTATTCTCTCTTGAGATTCTCCAGCACTCTGCCAATTGTCTCCTGTTCATATAGGAAAAATCGGTCTAATACTTAGCAAATTCTCAGCCTGCCTTGCTCACACAATTCCTATGGAATTATCTCCATATTTATTAGTAAAATCAACCTTCCTTGATTGTGCAATCCATCATGGCATCCCAATGAATTTATAATTGCACATGGAAAATTTTCTATAAATACAACTGATATTTATGTTCCTCTGAACTGAGTTACAATAAGGATGAAGAGTATTTTTTATTATTTAAAAATAAGATAAAACCATAAACAACCAAAACCCTAACCCGAGGAGATGTAACACCAAGAGTTAATGGGCCTCGTTGGGGTTAGTTGGGCAGCCAACTTTCCGGGGTCGTAACTTGGTCATATGATCTTCGTTTGATGCACATGATACCTCGTTAGAAAGATCTCTCCGAGGACTACAATTGCTAATGCAATTTATATGAAATCGCTAAACCTTTCATACCCAAAAAACGTCATTTGGGGCCTCAAAATGGCTCTGGAAGTTCAGGACCTGAAAAAGTGACAAAAATAGTAAATTGTGCTATAATTAAGGAAAATGAAAAACTGAAAGAGACAATGGCGAGGGCCCAAGTGGAATAGGTGGGTGGTCAACAATATCCACCTCGATCACCTTAAATCGAATTTCTTGAGCTAACTCAATCATCATGACTTAGTTAACTAACACAAGTTGTTATCAGACGAAATTACAATTTATTGTCCAATTTATTTAAGGGAAAAATAAATTAGACGACTTGCATTCCTCGCTCCTGGTACATCAAAATTCCTCACCAGTGTAGGCGCATTTTTTTTTGTCCTTTCTAGTTTCCAATTTCACTGTTTCTTGTCGCAAATTTCAACACTCCTTCTCAAAAAGAAAGGAATTCAATCTATCCCCATCCGGTACCTTTGGAATATTCTGCATGCTACACTTCTCTAGTGTTGTTTGCACCTGCAAATCCTGAAATTGAATAACCTCCAAACAATTTACTCAGTATAATGCATCTGTCATCAAAGTCTTCTGACTGCTGCTGGCTACTGCACCTTTCTAGTACTAGATTCTCTGTGCTGTTGCTGACATCTGCATCCGTGCCCTTTGAACTATTTCTAACTCTGATTTATGACCCAGTATTTGACATCTATCACTTTGATTTCTATCTTGTTGACATCTGACTACATCAATCTAACTGATCCTTCCTATTGCTGTTTTACTGTGGGCTCCTTGTAGCCAGGTTCGATCCATGAGACATGCCATCTCAATGGACCTTGCCCAAGTTTATTATCTTGGGATTATGTCTACACATCACGCCACCTTACACCTCGAGGTATGGCTGCTCCCTCTTCCCATCTGGCTCGAAATTTCCCCCTCATGAAGGTCTCTGCTTGAGTGGACACTTCCACTCAGTCTCCTCTCTACTTCTCCAATTGTGGCAGCTACTCCACAACCTTCTGAGACTGCTTCTCATGAGGATGCATGTTGAGAGGTAATTTATGCTCCCTTTAAACCACCAAGTCTCTAACTTCTACCTTTCTCCTCAAATCTTTGCATGCGTCTGGTACCTCAATTACATATAGGTTCTTGACTTGCGCATAGTGTAATTGTCCCGACATTACAAAAAGTTTCTAAAACAGAGTTTATTTTAAATCGATGATATCTCCCTCATCCGAGCTCCGATTCGACCGATTTTTTTTTCCATTTGGGTAGATTTTCGCAAGGAATCCAAATATATATATATATATTTTTTAAGTTTTACACCAAAATATTCAAATATTCTCTGCAAACTCATCGCCCAAAAAATTCCTACTTTGATACCATGTAGAAAATCTAACCAACGAGATTCAATCTAATCTTGTAATCTACTAAAACAAGACATTGAATCCTTCCTACAATTTGTGGAAAAAAAAACACGATTGCACAATCACATATAAGTAAGAGAAATAAATTATCAATCGCACAACAACATGATGTATTTGGGGAAAGAAACTGCTCAAAACCCCTCTATCTCTATTGTGTATTAAGTCAAGGCATAATGAAACAATACATTAATGCTTAATCTCTCATGAGATTCTCCAACACTCTGTCAATTGTCTCCCGTTGATCTAGGAAAACTCGGTCTAGTACTTAGCCAATTCTCATCCTTACTTTAGCCTTCTTTTCTCATGTAATTCCTAGGGAATTAACTCCTTATTAATTAGGAAAATCATTCTTCCTTGACTGCAAAATCCATCATGGAATACCAGTGACTTTATAATTTCACATGGGAAATTTTCTCTGAATACAACTGATAGTTATGTTACCTTTTAACCTCTCGGTTCAACTCGGGTATTCCTCGGAACTGATATGCATGCAACTATTAATAGAAAATTATCATTTATATGATTGATCACTCATTGTGAATTAAATCTAATTTAATTCACTGGACCTCTCACTAGCTCATCACTCAGTTAGAACCAGTTAAAATGATTTTAACTCATTTAATCGAGTTAATTACACTTGCACCCCACTAATGCATCAAATTCAACTGGACCTCAAAAATATTAGAATCCCTCTAGATGCCTCATCTTAGACCCTCAACTCGAATTTCTTGAGCTAACTTGGTCATCATGACTTAATTAACTGACACCAGTTGTTATGAGATGAAATTACAATTTATTGTCCAAATTATTTAAGGTAAAAATAAATTAGACACCCCACATTCCTCACTCCTGGTGCATCAAAATTCCTCACCGGTGTGGGTGCATTCTTTTTTTTCCTTTCTGGTTTCCAATCTCACCGTTTCTTGTTGCAAATTTCAACATTTCAAAATTTGATGCGGCCTTCACACAAAGACACCATCGAAATCACATGCCCAAATTCTCATGAGAAACCTCTCTTAAGCTTGATATGCCATAAGAGAACCAACAATATGCCATCCTACTTCCTAGCGCAAACCGACCATGAAGGCATGCAACATTCTTCTAAACCCTCACATGATGATCTTGCTCTTGGAGGATGATCATGACCTCCATTTAGCAACCCTTACTCGGCCCTCGTACTCGACCTACTTTAGGACTACATCTCTCTTCACCCCCTTAATGTGCCAGATAGTGGGAATACATGTCAAACATGTTAAGATGTGCCAAGTGATAAGGCATGCCAAGATGTGCAAGGGTGTGTCAATGCGTGTCGTGGACTCGCCAAGACAACAAAAGGGAGAAAAATGTTAAGCTACAAGGAAATGAACACATAAGAGGGTTAATAAGTCATCAATTTACATTTTGCAAGAGGGGCATGCTAGGCACACCAACACTGGGCAGAAATAGGTGCCAAGTGCAAAGTCTTAGTGCATTCTAAGTGCCAAGTATTCCTTTGTTACTTCTCATCTACTTTCCAAAAATTGATCATCACAAACAAATTTAATATTAAACCATGCCAAATCATACCAAGGCATCTCAACGTATTCCATACATGCTAATACTTTCCAAGCACCAACACGTGCCAAGTGCCAATATGTGTCAAGGACTAGTGTTATGCATGTTATGAAGTGGAAGGGAATGTTGAAGAGTGCTACGGTGTGCTAGAGAGTGATAATGCATGTTGATGAGTGTTAAGGATTACTAGGAAAAAATATTAAGGGAGCACTAGGTAAAAATTCATGGAAGTTAATGAATATGAGGAACATGTGCCAGATACTAGTGTTAATGAGTGTTAGTTGTCATGCCAAGGAGGGACTGACAAGGTATGCTAAGCATTGGTAAGGCATGCTAAGGAATATCAAGGCATGTCAAGAATTCCCAAACTGTGCTTGGGAGTTCCAGGGTGTGCTAATTATATCATGTGCTAATTAATAGTGCCAAGATATGCCAATACATGCTAGGTGCTAAGGATGTGGTGCAGGGTGCCAGGGTATGTCAATATGTGTCAAGGCAACAAAAGGAAGAACCAATAAGAGGGTTAATAGGTCAGGACTTTATATTTTTGAAAAGAGGCATGCTAGGCACACTAATAATAGGTCCCAATACATGCCAAGTGGCATTGTGTCCCAAGTTCTAATGTATGTCAATGCATTCAACCAAGGTGTTCCAGGGCATGCTAAGGACTATATGCAGCATGCCAACACATGGTAGGAGATTTCGATGTTGTGCTAGCGCATGCCACCATGTGCTTAGTTGTTAGTGTCATCACAAGATGTTATAGGTACAAATTAGATGTTCCAATACATGTGGGGTGATAAGAAATGTTAGTGTGTGCCAAAGCATTAATTTAAGGCGTGCCCAGATTGGTGAGGATCGTTAGGTCTTTCTTATTAAAAGAATTGTCAAAGCTTGATTATGTATTAAATAATATATTTCCTACACACAATAGTGGAACTTTATCTAAAGGGAATTTTTTAGATAATAAACTTAATATATATGAATCATGTGTTGACTCATAGGAAATCTCTATTGGACTAGTCATTACTTGAGGGAAATGATACACACTAATTACTTCTAAAAAATTGACTGACCCTAACCACTATGGCCTTGGACATATTATAAAAAATACTCCACAATAATGGTGTTAAATTTTGACAAAAAATATATTAACAGGCACATAGCGTCATCAAAAACTCATTGGAATGATCAATGATGACGAGCATTTTTTGACTGTCACCAAAAGTAGCAAAAAGAGCATTGGTGAGGGTCATTAAAAGTTTGTCACTAGAAGTGTCACCAAAGAGAGAATTAGTGATGGGCCTTTAACGACCCTCACCAAAAGTGTCATTGAAAATGTCTTTGGTGATGGACCATAAAGTACCATCACTATATAGACATACAGTGACGGTTTTTTAATGATCAATGATGACGGACATTTTTTTACCGTCACCAAAAGTAACAAAAAGAGCATTGGTGAGGGTCATTAAAATTTCGTCACTAGAAGTGTCACCAAAGAGAGAATTAGTGATGGGCCTTTAACAACCCTCACCAAAAGTGTCATTGAAAATGTCTTTGGTGACGAACCATAAAGGACCATCACTATATACACTTACAGTGACGGTTTTCTAAGGACCGTCACCATATGTGACATTGGTGACGGACCTTAAAGGTCCATCACAAGCATGACCCTCACCAATGTTATTTTTTCTTGTAGTGATTAAACTTTGCATATATATGACTATTAATAGCTAATTTACAGTATCTCATAACATGACCAACATTTTGGTTATATTTATTTGGTCATTAATTGGTTTTCTCGGGTGATCATTTAGTAATATAAAGTTTGTTGTATATTTGGTGATTGGATGTGATAATTAATGAATAAATCAATGACCATATTTATGACTAAATATACCATAATTAATGACACAATTTATGACTAAATATACCACAATTAATGACTAAATTAATGACCAAAGTTATGACTAAATATACCACAATTAATGATTAAATCAATGACTAAATTAATGACTAAATATATTACTAGACAATAAAATTGAGACAAGTAATTAATGACTAAGCTAAAAATGACTAGAAGTTGGTCGTGTTATAAGATACTGTAAATTAGCTACTATTGGTCACCTACTGAAAAATAGCAGTTTATATGCAAATTTTAGTCATTTTTTTAGTAATTAATTAGCCATTTTATACTAGTGAATGAGAGTATGAAAAGCCTTACCAAATCATTGTGACCATCCAGTTTTCCACCCAACCATATCCAAGGAGAACTTCTTCCCCTGGAACCCCCGAGCTGTAAGAGCTCACAAACAGTACCAAAATATAGCAGTAGAGAGATATCCAAGGCAAGCTGAGGAAGATAAGTTTCACTTATTGCCAATACCACTCATGGTTAGCTCAACCATGTAGAGATACTTAGTAATTTAGTTTAGGAATTTAAAATTCATTTCGAAAGAAATTGGCTACTCTCCAAATCTCTCCCTCTCATAATATTTTCCAAATATCTCCAACTCTTGATATCAAAATGCACCCCCCTAAGTGAGAATACATGAGACACATATATAGGAGGAGCAAAAAATTATTGTCATAAAAGAGGAGTAATATGCACGCCTTGTATTCCATTTAGAGGAGTGTATCGCATGTCATTAAGGAGAGGTATGCATGCCCTAGTTAAGGAGGATGTAACATGTGCATTAAAGAGAGTGTAAGAGGCATATTTTATTATATGTCTTTAATGAGTGTAAGAGGAATATGCCATTCTTTGATGAATGCATAAAAGAGAGTGTAATGTATTATTAAAAGAGAGAGAGAGTTACATAGAGCCATGATAATCATCAAGGAGAGAGGTCTCAAGTGATTGAGGAGATATAATTCCATTTTAATAATAATATAATAATCTCATAAAATATAACAATAATATTAATAATATTTAGGATTAAGTCAACATTGAACTACTAGGATTGATCAATGATAAGTTAAGTGATTTTCCTACAAGTATACTTGATTACCCATTGATTGGAGGTGATTTACTATTTTTGGAAAGTCATACAAGAGATGCTAGACATGACTTTCTATTTTTAGAAAGACTCTCCAAAATTGTTAGGAATGAGATTTTATTAAGGAAATTCATCCTTGAGCTTCTCATGAGTGGTATTTTTCTTCCGAAGAATAAGGATTCCTCACCCCTATCGCATGCATCTCCGTGCCTTAGTAGATTGAGGACTCCGCGCCCTGATCTACTCTAAAGATCCAAGAATCCACACCTATTTTTAAATATTCAAGACTCCATGCCCTAAAAATTTCATTATATATCCAAGACTCCATGTATTTATCTTTCATGGATTTAGGACTCTGTGCCCTAATCCTTTTATTATATATCCAAGACTCCACATCTTTATATTTCATGAATTTAGGAATCTGTGTCCTGATTTTCATGGCTTCCCATTTACTCTTCTTTGAAACTCTGTGCTTCACCTTAAAGTACTGATTGTGAGCCCATACACATCTGATGGTTCATTGGTAAGGTATTATCCCAAGACCTACACACATCAAAATCTCATAGATCAAAGGAATCAAATGAATTTCATAATTAACTTATTCACATTTTACCAAGAATTGTGCATGACTTCCACAGTCATTTTTGTTTTGGAGAAATTACTTCCGTATTCACTTATAAGTTGAGAATCCTTGTTGGAAATTACCAAGTACCCTACCACATCATGCTTAGTAAGATATTACAAACATATAATCATACAAATCATGTATCATCCATAAATCATAATTAACCATATGTTCCACATAACCATGATCATCCATGGATCTGTCTCTCAATCCCAGATAACCATTCATGGCATACACCTATGTCCAAAATAGGATACCAGAAGAGAAAAAATCCCTAATATGATCTTAACCAAAATCAATTCTTATACACATAACCATAGATATTATCATAAGCACACAACAACCAAGTGACCCAAACCAGATCTATAGCATATAAGCATGTAGGTAAGTCTGTCATGCAAAATATTATATCATTATATCAAAATCACCATCTCTAAGTGTCATAAAAGCTACCTCACCAAGAAGAGACACTACACACAGATATATCTTATTAAACTGATTATCTTGTGTACCAGAAATGCTAGGTCGACTAACAAAGGTTAACCTTGCGTGCATGCATAGACAGTAGATCTGAAATCCACTCTAACATATCTGTGTAATATAATATTCAGCATTTAAAGCAACAAATCCATGCAAATAACTTACGCATCAATAGTATAAACATGCACATAAGCCGATATTGATCAGTGATAACACAAATCATAGACATAAAACAAAATTCATACACATAAGTGAATGATAGATGCATTCAGTACACAGAATTGCCAAAATATACATTTATTAATTAGTCTTTATAGAAACCCTTACAATTCACCAGATCTACCTGCGCACATAGCCAATGGGGTCCACACACAACCGAACTAAAGTCTTCGCGCACACAGCCAGTGGGGTCCACACACAACCAAACTAAGGTCTTTGCGCACACAGCCAGTAGGAGCCTTTTAGACACAAACACTTACAACAGGTTCAACTTCTTAGATCTATCATCAATCTCTAATCATCTATCTACTCATTGATTTCTATCTGACTCAATTTATACTTCTATTAATACCTCCACTTGCGCTCATACTATGGTCCTCAAACTGTGGTTTGAGACCCCTAGTTTACCCATTAACACATTACAACTCAGGAAGGGACTTTGACCTACCCCAAATCACCTTGACTCTTCTTTTCCTAGCGCACATGACTCAAAACTAACAAAAATACTAATATTTTCCCCAAAATTGCAGTCCTAAGGGACCCTGCTCCAACAAGACTACATACTCAGCTAATGATGTAGCATAGGTGTTTATCAAATACATAGTTAGATTGCATGGTGTTCTAAAGAATATTGCGTCATACAGAGATGCAGAGTTCACCTCCAAGTTTTGGAAAGAGTTGTGTGCAACTTTGGGCATTGAGTTGGCCTTCAGCACAACTTATCATCCACAAACATATGGATAGAATGAGAGGGTCCACAAGATATTGGAGGACATGTTGATGATGTATGCAATGCATCAAAAATTGAAGGGGGAAGAGTATCTTACACTCGTATAATTCTCTTAAAATAATGGGTACCATGAGTCATTGAACATGAGTCCATTTGAGGCTATGTATGGAAAGATTTGCAACACTCGTATCAGTTGGAGTGATGTAGTTAATAGGGCACTAAATGGACAAAAAATGTTGGCAGAAATAGAACAAGAAATGTAGGTGACCAAGAGGAACTCGAAAGCTACTTAGGATAGGGAGAAGAGCTCTTTAGATAAGCACATGTTGTTCAAGGAGTTTCAAGTTGGGGATCATGTTGTACTTGTGTATTAAGCCCAAGAAAAACTCCTTGCAGATTGGATCGTGTGCCAAGCTGGCACCATGGTTTTGTGGACCCTTCAAGATAATTTAGAGGATTATACCAGTGGCCTATCGACTTGCATTAAAGGAAATTTGAGCATAAAAGTGTCCATGAAATTTTCGTGTATTTTCCATGTCATAATATTTGAACAAATCAAAATTCTTTAAATTTAAAAAGAGGTACATGTAAATATTTTGGAGGGAAAAGAACCAAAAACTACTTTTTTTAATTGTATTTTTGGCTTATCTCCTTATGTGTTTACTAAAATTTCAAGTTTATACACTCATTAGATGCAAAATTAAATTCCACATCCAACAATTACCCATTATGCATACTTTTGAGAAGACCCACCTTGATAAAAATTGAATATACATTTAAAAGAGCATGTTTTAACATGTTTTTTATGTATATGCAATTTTTATCTATGTGGGTCTTATAAAAAGTATGAATAATGGGTACTCATTGGATGTGGAAATTAATTCTGCATATAATGAGTGTATAAACATGAAAATTGAGTAAAAATATAAGGATATGAGCTGAAAATACAATTAAAAGAATTATTGTTTTCCCTCCAAAAAAAATCTCTTATTTTATTATTTTAACTATTATTTTATTATTTTTCCTTATGAGGCCACTTTTATGTTGAACGTTCCACTAATGCTGCCTTCCACATTGAAATTCCATGATTTTTTCATACATCTTTTCTTAATAAGTATTTTAAGGATGTTGATCATGTGATTGATTGATCTGTATTGTAGGTGTAACCCGATGGAGAATTCCAGATGGTGCCCCAATGCATATTGCAGGAAAAGGTACTCATGCTCCAGAATCGAGAAATAGAGTAAGTTAAAATGAAATGGAAGCACTTTTGGCCCGATGAAGCTACATGGTAAATGGAAGATGAGATGCAGACCATGTATCCTTCCTTGTGTTTCCGTTGAGGCAAATTAGTTTTGGTGTGATGTTGTTTTTCCTTTAGAACATTTTTTTATGATGCTTTGTTATATGTTTGGATGTATGTACATATGTATATATATGTAAATACTACCATGAGCTATGTTATAAGGCTCCAATAAGTGGTATGGTGTCATGTCATTATAGTTATCATGTTTTTACGATGTCATGTTGTTTTTATTTTGAGCAGAGTGATCATTGTAAATACTGCCTCGACCTTTGTTATAAATCTCCATAGGAAGTATGGTTTCTTTTCTACAATTTTGTTGAGGTATATGTGTGGTTGAAAACCAAGGACAAGGAGGGTCTTGTAATATCCCTAGTGAAAATTCCATGAAATAAATTTAGAAATAATAACCATGGTTGATGGGACACTTATTCCAAGTTGAATTTTTGGAAAAACATCATAGTGGGTGTCCATTTTGTTTATTATGGGTAAGGATATTGGAAGAGGGAAAGGAAAAGGATTTGGAAAGGTAAAATGACATATTTGGCACATTTGTTTTATGAAAATAATGGAAATAAGGATAAAAGGGATATGAAAGGTCATAGGTTGCATGTGAGGAGGAAAATGAAGGAAAATAATGGAAAATGAAGAAAATAGATGTCTCTTCTATAAAAGGGCTTATGCAGATAAGGTTTTACCTTTTGGTAGTGAGTTTTTGGAGCTCTCTCTTTCTCTCTCTCTCTCTCTCTCTCTCTCTCACTCTTTAACACTTTGAGTTTTTATAGCACTTTGTCATTGAAACAAGAAATGAAAGAAAGAAAGAAGCAGCAGGAAGCAAGCAAGGAGGAGAAGTAATCAAGCAGTTATATCAGGATTCTTTGTAGGTATTGATTTTCATGTATGATTTCCTTTCTATATTTGGCATGCATGGAATTTCATGTGGTTATTTGTTGTCTTGCCATGGGTTTTGACAGGTGTGATAGTGTATTCAGCCTAGCCTTGCAATGTCTGGATAGCCATGGTGTTCTTCGGTTCTCATGTTTTGTTTTCATTGGACTACTGGATGGATTCGAAGGTGAGAGAGGTGGATCTCTGAATGATTATAGAACCAGTTCATTTGTTGCCTCGATTTAGGGCTTAGTAATCTGTGTTTGGATTTAGGTAAAGCCTGAGAGGTGGTGGTTTTATCTCCATTGAAGGCCTAAGAATCCCAAGTTTGAGATTTTGGTGAAACTTGGAGAGTATGTCTCAGTTTAGGGCCTAGTAACCCCTGATTCAGAGTGTGGGTTGCGGTAAAGCCAGAGAGACTAGGAGACAAGAAAATTCCTTATGTTTTAGGTAGAGAGAATCCAATGATATCGATGCTTGTGTTGGCTTAGTGAATAGGTGTAGATCATGGTAAAGCCTGGTTTATGGTTGACGAGGATGAGGTGGTTTATCCTTGGGATGCCCTAGTTGGCTATTTCGGTTTGAGTCGCACATTCATGCTTTGAATATGGCATAGGGGTGTTTGGCTGAAGATATATTTGGCTCAGCCAATATATGGTCAAGTGGAATGTGGAAGTCTCATCTCTGGTTCATTTTTACACTCATTAATGGGAAGCTCATTCCTTTGGTATTGATGTGTAGTTTCACTAGTGATTATATAGATTATATTGTTTTTCTATATATTGTATTTCTCTTTTTATTATGTTGGTTATAAGCATGTATTTCATCAATGATGATGTATGGCTATATCCATGTTTTTAATTGTAAATTAATGCACGATGGATCTATGTTCAAATAGATTGTATTGCAACTTATAATGTAAGGGAGCAATTATTCTTAGCGATTCTCAGATTAGTATGAAACCCCTATGTTTAAATTTGTTTTCTATACCTGTAGATGCAATGCTTGTGATATGTTTGACAAAATTCCTGTCATGGCTATGATGGGTCCGGATGAGTTCTTGATGATTTGATTTCTTTCGTGCCTTTTTTTTTTTAATTTTATTTATCATCTCCTGCAGCTTCATGAAGTTATGGGAAGTGAACTGGGATATGGGGCTAAAAGGGTGGAAAAAATCCAAGAGTTGTAGGTACAAAACTAACCAAATCAATGACTGCTACCTTTCCTTAGCATGCCCATGACTATAGGCTTTTGGACCCTACTCATGACTAAGCCTAAAATTGGTCAAAAATTTAGTCTGCCTCAAGGGTCAGGGGCGTGGAAGGTGGGGTTACCTCATCAGGATAGTTTTTATGGTTTTTAAGGTCTGTTTGTCTTGTTTCCATCAGTTCCTCTTTCTTAAGGTGATCTAGGAGATTGAATATGATATTAGTAGCCTCTTGTCACATGTTTACCCTAGTTTGATGATTACTTTGGTAGATTTGGAAAGATGGAGTTACAACTACACTTATTAGTTGTGTGAAGTTGGAGGATCGATTTGGTTTAGCATTTATCCTATTACATGGAAAAAATTTCGTTTAGGTTATCTGTAAGTGAATTTTATTTGTTCTTCTGCATGCCATAGAAAATTTATCAGTCAATGCAGATGTTTCCAAAGTGGTTTATAAGGAAGGGGGCATTATCATTTTGGTAGCCTTTGCTAGGTAACATAACAAATGGGTTGCCAAGGATCTTGTCGGGGGACTATCAAACCTCTTTGTAGGAGAAGATAACAAGGTGTTAACTAAGGCTTATTTTGTTTTTTAATCTAAAAACTAAAAATGAAATTATGAAGCCTTATTTTTCCCCTTTAGAAAGCACTTTGCCTTCATTACGAATGTTTATGGTGTTACCTTTTCATTGTATGCACTGGAAGCGAAATGTATAATACAATTGTCATTATTGATTAGAAAAACTAGGATGTCTGACTAAATATTTCTTCATTTTCTGCATCATCCAAATAATAACAAGTTTAATTTGTCCTTTTATTCCTTTCCAAATAGCATGCAGTTGATATTTGTTTTGTTTATCTCAAGGTATTATTGAGGAGGCAGGTGGAGTAAACGAATTAGCAGATCTTGTATTCAAATGGCCTTCTAGAGTAGAATGGGTTCTGGTAATGTTTAAAGCTACAAATTTTATTTTCCAGAATTTGACACAGAAAACTACGAAACTAAGAATGATCCATATATTTATTCTTTAACACTTGTATTTTTTATAATAGATCCCTGGGAAATCATTCTAACACATAGATAGGCCTTGTTTTTGTCTCTGCTTTGCACAAAAAAATTGACACATAAACCTCATAGTCTCGAATAATGTCTTTATGGAAGATGAGTTGGCTCTACTTTTGTTTGAGAAATATATATATATATATATATATATATATATATATATATATATATATATATATATATATATATAATAGTTAATTTATTTAATATTAACTCTCTAAATATATTTTGAAGAGAGATGCAAAGTAAGCCAAACTATTTCAGGTCACTTCCGTAACACTCTTTGTAGAATGTTCCTATGATTATTCCTTTCAGGTTTTGAATCACAAAGGATTGGAGCCCTTGTAAACTGGTTGAAATGAGGAACATGTGAAGGTATCATAGAATTTATGTCGATTTATGTAGACCCTGGTCAGTAAATTTTCTTGCCATTTTAGGTGAGACATGGAAGGTATGAAAATGCTTGTAATATTCATTATAATTAAATGAAGGAATGGGATCAAAGGTTAACACCATTTTGTTCTTTGAACTCCTTCGAGATGAGATGGAAATATGTTGGGCTATCCATTTGTCTATCATGTTCCATTAATTCATTGAATAATTTTGGTATTTTAACCGTTAAAATACATTTTGAATTCTTAGAATGATTCTTGAAATATTGGCTTCGGATTGAATGGTTAGCTTATTTACAAGTATAGTGGAATCACCAATAGAGAAATATTATAATATGTTTTAATTTTAAGAGTTTTAACCATTGAAACTGAGTGAGTTCCCTAGCCGGGTTACTTGTATCCATTCCTAACATCCATTCATGGTTTACTTTTTTATTTCCACTAGGGTTGTAGACTATCCCCCGGTGCTTTCCACCCTTGAGTTTCTGGAATTTATATTAATACTTTTATTCAAACCTCCCCTTTTGTCTGTTAGTGTATTTTGATGTAAAGTCTAGTTATCCTACTAGAAAAATACAGAGAACATCAAGTAGGAACATGAACTATAAATACTCTTCGGTGTAAGGGTAGGGGTGCTTTTGGAGAGTTTATTATCCTATAAATGGAGATTTGGTATGGTTATAAGGGGAGAGGAGGTGGGTTTCAATGAGGCTGGAATGTAACCTCTAAATTTCAAGGGACTAATTAGATAAGAATGGAAATTAAAAAAAATGAAATATTAAAAAGAAATATAGATCCTAGAGCACATTGAATTACGATACAATTTAATAAAAGTAGAAATTCATAAATAGAAGCTACGTTCTTTAACATAGAGTTGTGATGCAACTCAATAAATGTAATAATTTATAAATACTAGGAACAAAAGGGATTGACTATATTAAAAGAATAAAATAGGTATATATAGGGTCCAATAATCTATCAAACATTAATGTGAAATATGTTGGTTCTATCACCCCCCACTATAAAATCATACTACATAGTTTATCAACAATGGATGCCAATAATATTTACTACATGTTATTCGTGGAGAAATAAATTCACATAGATGTTATTTTGGATAATGGTGAATTCTGACCAGTGTTACCAAATTTTTTTTTGTATGAGTTGACTCTTTGAGGAAACTAGGCTCCATCAACTCCTCCTAGTCTGTTTAGCCTTAGTGCCAACAATTTATGCTTAGAATTTGTGGTGAGTAGATTGAGTGATGATAAGACATGATTTAAATTAGTTTCTAAATTGTCTCCTATCTCTATCTTAGATGGGTTTTTTTCTTTTTGGTTCAGTTTTTTGTATGGCTATTATTTCTACTACATTCCTTGATTTTACATCGCTCAAAATTTCCCTTGGTTGGTGAGGGTGATTTGGAAATTTTTTTCCTCCTTTCCAGGCAATCACTCTCCCTCTTTATTCATCCATCAAGCAAAGGAGGGTAAGAAAAATTTATATGGAAGAGTTTGCATGTAATACTGATTTGGATCTGTCGGGGAGGCCCCCAATATCTAAAAATTTTAAATGGATCTCGGGGGAGGGGAGGCCACCAAGATATTAAAAATTTAAATTCCATAAAAAAGGAGAGAAAACAAAATAAACCATAAATAAATTGTTTGTTAAAATGGATAATAATTGTAGAAGCTACATTGTGGTGGTCAACTTGTCCTTTTACAAAATGTGACTTCTCACTTATAGTATTTTTTAGTTACAATACCACAGGTAAATCTCATGGGTGGGTAAATACCATGGGCGAATTAATACCATGAGAATATTTCACTTACAATACCATGGGTGGATAAATACCATTGCTAGATGAATAGCATGAGTGGATTCCACTTACAATACCATGCATAAATTCCATTTGTGGATGAATACCATGGGTGGGTAAATACCATGGTTGAATTAATACCATGGATAGATGCCATTTACAATACCATGGGCAGATAAATACCATGGGTGGATGCGAGTTTCCATTCAGATCATTCCTCCCTCCTTAAGAAGCAATGGTCCCCATTCCGTGAATTTCCCTCTTGAGAAGCCTTTTTTTAATATGATGATCCACTGAAAAGAATGGTTTTTTTTCATTAACCTAGAACCATGGTGAACAAATATCTGAGGATGGAGATACCATGTAATACCTGTCAAAAAATGTGATATTGATAGTGTACAACTTAGAAAATGGTCTTCGATGAAGTGTGGGTTTTTGAATGACCCATAACCATGAAATATGAATATCTTAGGATATATATACCCTAAATTATTGTGACTAATTGGGATTCTAACAATGCACGGCCTAGCAAATGGAATTCGATGACAATGATTTTTTCGAGTTGACCCATAACCATGATGTTGATTGTTGATGAAGTAGAAGGTGCCTACATAGCCTAGGGTGGGAGGGAATGTCTCCAAAGAACTCAAGCCAGATGTTGCCATGATGAAACTGATGAATATGAAGTAGGTACTTGCTAAAGTATGGTGGGAGGGCTAATGTTGCTCCAGATATAAAAACTAATTTTAAATCGTCATAAGTCAGTCAATATAACTCATAATTTTTTTATAACATGTTTTTGGAAATGGAATTACCATTCTACATCTGATCATGTCATTGAAATCCCTATCTGGACACTCTAGAAACTTAGATTCACACTGCAAATATCCCGTCGTTACAAAAGTTCTTAAAAAATAGTTTATTTTCAATAATCAATATCTCCCTCATCTGAAATCTGATTCAAACAATATTAGTTTTTTGAATTAGAACATTTTTTAGGAGGATATAATATTAGAAATCAATTTTTTGAAATTATGTACAAGAATTGCAAAAAAATGATATGAGAGTCGCCATCCATGAATTATCGTCAGAAACATTTCTGCAACACAAGTGATTTTAAATTAACGATATCTCCCTCATTTGGACTCTGATTCGGATGTTTTCATTTTTTTAATTGAGTATTTTTTAGCAAGGAATCCATATAGGTTATTTTTTTTGTAAAATGTGCACCAAAATTTTTAGATCTGATGTGAAAACTTGTTGGAAGTAGCCCAACTTGGCCCATATTTTGATAAAGACTCCACATTTTCAAGATCGGAAGGTGAAGTGTACCACACATCAGATCATGTTAGATATACCACATGATACCAAAGGGGATTTGGGGTGGGTCGAATCCCCTCCTTTTTCTAATGGGTTTCAAGTTATATTTGCTTGTTTTGTGAACCTCGTGGTATTTATACCATGGTGTTTTGTCGATGTAATAATATATAAATGGATGCAATGATATGTTTGTAGTGTCCCTTATTAGTGAGATAGCTTTGATGACACCTAGAGATGGTGATTTTGATATATGAAAGACTTATGTACATGCTTATATGCTATGATCTGGTTTGGGTCACTTGGTTGTTGTGTGCTTATGATAATATCTATGGTTGCGTGCACAAGGATTGATTTTGGTTAAGAGAATATTAGCGATGTTTTCTCTTTTGGTATCCTATTTTGGACATAGGTGT